>VDFB02094952.1:0-13448 GCA_007258455.2 Sequoia sempervirens | reverse complement strand
TATTGTCTGACCTTCTGGAATCGGAGGACCTGTCCAGTCTTCGTCTTTGCCTGTCCCTACACCTCTGGTATACTAAATAATGTCTTGGTTCATAAAAGGCAACCCCGAAATGCACTGTATTCTGAATAATCACTGAAAAAGCACAGGATGGCAGGAGATCTGTGCTCTGATACCACTGTCGGAACCCTGGTGGTTCTCAGATTGGATCCCTGATATTTTAATGGCGGCTGCTGTAACTGGTAATGGTACGGCCAGATATTAATTAGGATCTCCTCCGGCTTGAATCTCAAATGCAAATGTTCCAGAATACCAAGCGCCCACTGTGAAATCACCAAATAACAGATGATGAAAGCGTCCCCTCAGAAGATTGATAAGTACGGCCTGGAAAGTACAATAGTACGGCCTGCTGCAGCAATAATGAAAGGTACGGCCTCCTTGGGATTCGTGCCAAATCACTGATAAATGGTAATAAATGAAATCGCCCTGTTCCTCTGATGGTTTCCTCTGTAAATCCCTGAAATAAGAACTGGTTAAGCTCAGCCTGTGACTTCTGGATGAAATCACCAAGTGCAATCTTCAGCTGGTATCTCACAGCCTCAGTATGCCTGATCTCTGAAGAGGTTACGTTCTCCAGAAACGATAGTCTGCTAGAAACCCTAGGGTTTGCAAACTCCAAAGCTCAGATGCTCAGTAGACAAAATTGAATAATAAACTTGATAGTTCGATTTTGCCTTGGGAAGAACAATATATTCTTCTTTGAAAAGTTCGACCTAATTCTCCATTAAAATAATCATTTAAATTAATGATTTAATTTTCACTTTGGACTTAGGAGAATTTATTTAATTATTGGCGTCCCTTTTTAATGAGCATTAAATACTCATTAAATCACATTTTAATAATATAATATAAAGTATAATTAAATACTTTATAACTTAGCCAAATAATTAAATATTTTAATATTTCAATAAAGTGACTTTATAATAAAGTCAAATTATTAAATATTTAATAACTTAGTAATTACTCCTTATTTCTCCGTCAAATCAAACAATTACTGAACCGGGTCGAATCTGAGCTAAATCACTGCACCAGGTGCCCTGCCCGAAATAGCAGCTTCCGTCTGACCTAACTTTCTAAAAATAGAAAGTTCTCTGAAAAGCTCTTTGGAAGATTCTGCGAAAGCCCATCCTGACACACTGCAATTCTGGAGCTAACCAACACTGAGCAACTGCCAAAAAGGATCCTCTGAACACTCCTGTCAGCCTACGAGGATCAAATGATAGGCTAACCTCGTCACCAGCTGTGCTGACTAGGATGGGGACATGACACAGCTCCATCCAAATGAAGTGTTGCAAACTTGATGGCATCTTCTTCTGGCATGGGACGAAGTGAAAGGTAGTTGTCTAACTTCTGAACCCACGATCTTGCTGAACACTTATCACTTCCATCGAAGTGAGCCAATGACACCTTCCCAAGGGCTTGTTGATAATCAGTTCTATGAGCCATATGAGCACGGTTATCAACTCTTCCTCCGTTTCTTCTGTTTCTCTAGTTCAAGAATTGATCAAAGGACCATTGGTCTCTAAGATCAGGGGGTAAGGTGGCATACTCCAAGTAGGCTTGCCTGACATCGTCTACCAAAGGAATGGCAACTTCAGCTTGCGGTTCTTCCCTCTGAGTGAATGTAGGAAAGAGTGGCCTAGAGGCTGATCCGCTAGAGGTGGCATCATGCTGTCCAATAGTTCTACTTCCTCCATTACCATTGTTTCCATTGTTCCCATTGACTCCACTACTTTCTCTTGTAGCATGGTTTTGATTAGGGGTAAAATTCTGAGGAGATTGCTGGTCCATTCGTGCAAGTAACCAGGACATCAATTCAATCATTCCATCAAATTTCTTTTCCATCCTTTCATCTCTTTCATCCATGGCTTGCTTATGACTTTCAGCCATGTTCTCAACTGTTTTACCAGTATCAACTAATCTTCCTGTTTCTCTCAAAGCTCCTGATAAAGTATCTGCTTCTGGCACTGGCGGAAGCTATGTCTGCTGTCTTCTGGCTTGACCTCTGGTGAAGTATTTGCAATCATTGTCACTCATCTGACTACTAAATCACTGTTGGGCACAGGTTGGTAGAATCATGGCTCTGATACCATTGTAAGGCCCAACCACTACACCAAAAGACCGACCTGTTAGTAAGGGCGGGTACCTAGGGTGTTAAGGGCAACAACTAGGGAGGAATCTTTCACCACCGAAGCCACCACCGAAGAATCTGGAGTCTTACGCAAGCCCGCTAGACACGTGGCCACTGGGACACACCCAGTCGCACATAGGGGACATTACAACTTCCCCCCACTTGTTGGCGGGAACTTGAGTGCAAAGGGTATCGAGGAGAAGGGCAATGCATGTTTTGTCATATAAAAAGCCTTATGTTTTTGTGCCAAGAACTCTCTTATCTTGTTCGACAATAATATGGACTAGTTGTAATCTTTACCTATTCTTAGCCTAATCGTAGTCAATCATCTAGATTGCCACATCGGATGCCCTGCTCACTCTTGTCAATCTGCACTTGATTAAATCCATTATGCACTTCCATTTTGGTGTAGCCAAAAAGTTTTTCCTTAAACCTCGATTACTTGCACTTCATATGTTCTCATTCTCCTATTGGGTTAAGTCAAGTTGGCAAACTTGTAATGTCCCCACTCTAGTCAGTTTCAGGAGCAAATGGGTTAGCCTATTATTTGGATCCTCGTAGGCTAACATGTGTGGATAGGGGATGTCAGTGGCAGATGATGGTGGATATTGTTGTTTCCACCCCTTCAGTTCAGTGTTGGGCTTAGTGCATGCCTTTGCAGTTTAGTGTTCGCCAGCTTCCGGCGACACATCAAAACACTGAGAATTGAGGGAGTTATGAATATTTTAGTGGTTAAGTCATTTAATATTATAAAGTTATGATTTGACTTTATAATAATTAAAAGCCACTTAAAATATTATAAAGAAATGACTTAAATGTTATAAAGTGAAAAATCAAATCACTTAAGCCATTAAAGGTGTGACCAAGACTATTAAAATGGATTAAGTACATTCAAATGTATTTAAATGGCAATTTGGGTGTGATTTCTTGGAAGTCGTGCTTTTTGGGCATAAAAGGCAAAAGAAGCAATTCGACTTCATTCACTTATGATTATTTGACATTGCTTCTATTTTGACTCTCTGTGCATTTGTCTGAGACAAGGGTTATAGTGATTTTCTACCATTGAAGAGTGAGAATTCTTCAGTGATTTGCATTCTTGAGGCTGTGAAAGACCAGCTGAATCTGTGCTACAGTGAGGGCTTCAATTTAGGAGTCCATTTGAGCTTCACTAGAGTTTCTATGATCAATATTTCATCAGTTTGCAATAAGGAAAGGGATTTGAGCATTTGGATGCCATCATTCTCCATGTGACTACATCTGCACAGGGGCCGTACCATTTCTGCTGAGAGCCGTGCCTTACATCTTGGGAGGCGTATTTCATCTGGGAGAGGCGTGTGAAGAAGGCATGAACGCGTTCCTTTTGGGCCATTTCTTGACTCCATCTTGGTTGCCTTGTTTCCACCAGTCCTTTGCTACAGCTACTGGCAGGGAGAAATTACTTTTGGATTTCTTCAGTTTCCAGGGTTCTTGATTGACATGTTCCAGAATTTCTTATTTAAATAATCTGAGGATCCCCAGATATGTTTGTTGTTTGTAATCTATCTGTAGCAGTTGTTTAACACTTAATACAATTGCAGTTTCTCAGATTTTGCTTTAATTTTAGTTTTATCATCATTTTATGCTTGGTGCACTTCCCAAAAATTGCCTTAAAACTCACAAAAACAAGCAAAAACACTAAAACATACAATTTTAGCGTCAGTGGTTGAAGTTGAATCAGCAGGGTTCTTCACAGTGGTATCAGGGCACAGATCTTGCCAGCCTGCAGGGTTAGATCCATATGCATCATCGTCATTTGGGTCCCAACAGGTTCTACACATGCAGGAGACCTGTTTTGCAGAGGAATCAATTTTAGTTTGAGGATTTGCAGTTTGAGAATCCATTTGAAGAAATTCCTTTAGAAAATATGGCAGACAGGGATGCAGTTGCGCCAAACAGGAATCCTCTTAATGACGAGGATAGAGAAGCCAAAGATAGTTTGAGGGGATTAGTAGCTGGACAGGAGTAGGTTGCTAATGTACTGCAACAACTTAGTACATCAGTTCATCACTTGACCATTCCTAGGAGACATAATTTGGATCAGGAGGAGAATGGCAGTGTTGATGGATTTCCATGACTCAGAGTGACACTTACACGCACCTATGGCAGGCCTACTCGCCCAACGTTTGTCAGAAATGATCCTGATGAGGAGGACGTGGCTGAGGACGAAGCTGACGTGAATTTTACTGATAACATCATGACACTGCATGAAGAGTGGGATGCCTTGCCCCATAGAGTTAAGGATCACCTTAACTTTGACAGATTTATGAGCTAGAAGAGAGAGCATGGTAGGAACAGGACAAATAGGAGGCCTAGAAACAAGAACCATGATCTAAGACAGGCAATAAACAAACTCACTTTGACCAACTTTGATGGCAGTGGCAAAGTCACAGCTCGAGCTTGGGTGAGTAAACTAGATACCTTCTTGACATTACGTCCAATGGCAGAAGAGGATGCCATAAGGTTTGCAGCTCTACACTTGGATGGCGTAGCCCATGACTTGTGGCACCATGGCATGGTTACATTACAACATGACCGGATCACTACTTATCAGGAGTTCACAGATAGGTTGGTTGAGAGATTTGACAAACGAGATCTAGAGTTATAATTCAGAGATCTCGCTCAACTGAAGCAGATGGGCAGTTTAGAGTCCTATATTGGTGAGTTTTAGAAGCTCTCGGTCATGGTAACCGGAATATCAGAGAGGAGATTGGTCATACTTTTTGTAGAGGGGCTATATGAGTCTATGAAGGGTTGGATCAAGGCTTTTGATCCCCCTACCTTGCAAGAGGCTATTAGGAAAGCTCGTAGCATGGAACTTACAGCTCCACGTAGTAAGTTCGAATCAAAACCATCTTCCTCCTACAATAACAGAAAATCTGATCCAAAGAAATCAGAAAATGTGGATCTAAAGAAAAAATTTGCAGCCCCCTTGGATAGGGAAACAATCAATGATTTGCGTAGGAGAAAGTTATGTTTTTATTGCAAGGGTCCTTATGATCTAAACCACGATTGTCCCCTTAAACCTAAAGGTCAAAAGAGGCACATGGAGTGGTTTTATGAGGTTGAAAACATGACTGATACAGCAGACCAGCAAGCTGATCAAGAGAATTCAGGGGCTGATAAATCAGAAAATGAAGTGGAAAACGAAGGAGAAGTAGAGCTAGAGGAAGCTCATATGTCTAGTATGCAAAAGGAAGGCTCCTTCAGGTTACGTGGACTCTTGGCTGGTCAAAGAGTCATTTCCTTGCTTGATACAGGTGCAACACACAATTTTATAGATGCACGGTTAGTGGAAAAACGTGGAATTCAAACTCAACAGTTTGAAGGTATTAGAGTGAAAGTTGCTGATGGTTACACTCTCAATTGTGAGATAATGATTCCGGATCTGCCTATGAAACTGAATAACTATGAGTTTAAAGCAGATTTCTATGTGGTTAACATGGGTGGCATAGATGTAGTCCTTGGCATGAAGTGGCTTCATGCAATAGGTGAATTTACACTCAACCTTAGAGAGATGGAAATGAAATTCAGGGTTGATGGGATTAATCATGTTCTTCAAGCCATTAAGGGCAACAACTTGAAAATGATTACTCTCAGGAGAATGGAGAGATTGATTAGACATGATATGGTAGAGTGGGCAGCTGATTGTAAATTGATTCCTACGTATGAGGAGCAGCACAAAACACCCTATTATTCAGATGTTTAGGAGCTTAGAAATAAGTATGCCAAAGTGTTTAGTGACATTCCACATGGTAGACCACCTGAGAGAGGCATAGAGCACATCGTAGAGTTGGAGGAGGGCACCAAGCCCATCATGATCACACCATATCAGCACCCAAAGCGTTTGAAGGATGAAATTGAGAAAACAATTAAGGAACTTTTAGCTATGGGGCACATAAGGCCGAGTAAGTCTCCTTTCGCTTCATCAGTTGTTTTGGTGAAGAAGAAAGATGGTACACTCAGGATGTGCATTGACTATCGTGTATTGAACAAAAGAACAATAAAGAACAGGTATCCCATCCCATGCATTGATGAGTTGATAGATGAGCTTCACGGAGCTTGTTATTTCTCCAAGATTGACTTGAGGACAGGATACCACCAGATCAGGGTCAGAGAGTAGGATGTTGAGAAGACTGCATTTAGATGTCATTGTGGACATTTTGAGTTTTTGGTTATGCCCTTTGGCTTAACCAACGCACCGACTACTTTCCAATCCACTATGAACAGGGTCTTCCATCCTCAGTTGAGGAAATTTGTCCTTGTTTTCTTTGACGACATTTTGGTTCTCACCAAATCTTGGGAAGAGCACTTGGTTCACTTGGATACGGTGTTGGGCGTACTAGACAAGAAGTCCTTGTACGCCAAGGAGTCCAAGTGTGTATTGGGCATGGTAGAACTTTTGTATTTGGGTCACATCATCAACAGAGAGGGAGTTCGCATGGATCCAGATAAAGTTCGTGCCATTATTGATTGGCCTACAACTAAGGCTTTGACACAGCTCAGGGGATTTGTAGGTTTATGTGCCTTCTACCATCGATTTGTCAGTGGATTCTCGCAGCATGCTGCACCACTTACATATTTGACCAAGAAGGGAGCTTTCGTTTGGACACCTCTGGCACATGATTGTTTCGAGAAGTTCAAACATTTGATGACTACTTGTCTAGTCTTAGCTTTGCCAAATAGAGTAGGACGCTGAGGGGTCCTGAGAAGAGCTACAATATTTATGATAAGGAAATGTTGGCTATCATGCAAGCAATGGCCAAGTTCAGGTAGTATCTTGTTGGCAGTAAGTTTTGTGTAAAAACTGATCACAACAGCTTGAGACATTTCCTTGGACAGCGAGATCTGAATGAGAGACAACAAAAATGGGTTACCAAGCTTCAGTCATATGATTTTGACATCTCCTATGTCTAAGGGACACAAAACATAGTTGTTGACGCCTTATCTCGCCGTCCCCATTTGAGCTCCATGGCAGAGATTACAGAGGATTGGAGACACATGATAGTTGCAGAGTATGCAAAGAATCCATGGGCTTCTGGCATTATTGATGGGACAGTACAGGACAACAGGTACTCTCTTGTGAATGATCTTATCATTTACAAAGGGAGAATATTCTTAGTCCCAGGTTCAGAGATGAGGGACAAGGTGTTGAGGACCTTCCACGATTCACCCATGGCTGGTCATCTCGGGTACTTTAAGACCTACAGGTAGGTACGAGAGAGATTCACTTGGAAGGGTCTCAAATCAGATGTTCTTCAGTATGCCAGGGAGTGCTCTGTTTGTCAACAAAACAAGCAAGAGCATACATACCTTGCTGGGTTGCTTCAGCGGCTTCCTATTCTTGAGAGGAAGTGGGAATGCTTGTCTATGGATTTTATTACGGGCTTGCCGAAAGCTTCAAGGAGAAACATTTATGTGGCAGTAGATCGATTGACGAATTATGCACATTTCTTCCCGATCACTACTACCTACTCAGCGACACAGGGGGCGGATTTGTTCTTTCATGAGGTATTCAAATTGCACGGTTTGCCTCGGAGTATTGTCAGTGATAGAGACAGTAGGTTCATGGGTAACTTCTGGCAGGAGTTATTCAGACTATGCGGGACAAAGCTTACTCCGAGCACTAGCTACTGCCCATAGACAAATGGGAAGACTGAGATTGTCAACAAATGGGTGGACGGATACTTGCGGAACTACATTTCTGGGCAACAAAAGGCTTGGGTGAAGTGGTTGCATCTTTGTGAGTACTGCTATAATTCCACTCACTATATGACTATCCAAATGACACTATTCAGAGCTTTGTTTGGCTATGATGCTCCTAGTTTCCTGGATTTATTGTTGAGCGATTGTAGAGTACCGAGTGCTGGAGATCTGTTACAGGAGAACCAGGATATCATGAGGGCTCTTTGTGAGAACATTCAAAAGGCTTAGAATCGACAAAAGTAGTATGCTGATTAGAGGAGAGTTGAGCGATCATTTGAGATCGATGACATGGTGTATTTGATGCTGCAGCCTTATAGGCAGTCCACTCTTAGGAAGAGGGGCGTAGAGAAACTCAAGCCACGCTACTATGGACCGTTCAGGATTGTCAGGCATGTTGGCGAGGTGGCTTATGAGTTAGATTTACTGGTGGACAGTAAAGTTCACAATGTGTTCCATGTGTCATGCCTCAAGAAGGCGTTGGGATAGCGTGTGATTCCTTCTTTAGACTTACCACCCCTGGATGATGAGGGGAAGTTGATATTAGTACGTGAGGCTATTCTAGATTCTAGAGAGCGTCATCTTCAGAGGCGGGTTATTAGGGAATATTTGGTAAGTTGAGAGATCTACCAACAGAGGATGCTACTTGGGAGGGTGAGTATTCTACGGCATCCAACTTTGAGTTTGCTTGAAGCCAAGCAAATTTGGGGAGGGCAGACTGTAATGTCCCCACTTCAGTCAGTTTCAGGAGTAGATGGGTTAGCCTATTATTTGGATCCTCGTAGGCTAACATGTGTGGATAGGGGATCCCAGTGGTAGATGATGGTGGATACTGTCGTTTCCACCCCTTCAGTTCAGTGTTGGGCTCAGTGCAGGTCTTTGCAGTTTAGTGTTCTCCAGCTTTTGATAGCACGTCAAAACACTGAGAATTGAGGAAGTTATGAATATTTTAGTGGTTGAGTCATTTAATATTATAAAGTTAAGATTTGACTTTATAATAATTAAAAGCCACTTAAAATATTATAAAGTAATGACTTGAATGTTATAAAGTGAAAAATCAAATCACTTAAGTCATTAAAGGTGCGCCCAAGACTATTGAAATGAATTAAATACATTTAAATGGCAATTTGGGCGTGATTTCTTGGAAGTCGTGCTTTTTGGGCATATAAGGCAAAAGAAGCAATTCGACTTCATTCACTTATGATTATTTGACATTGCTTCTATTTTGACTCTCTGTGCATTTGTCTGAGACAAGGGTTATAGTGATTTTCTACCATTGGAGAGTGAGAATTCTTCAGTAATTTGCATTCTTGAGGCTGTGAAAGACCAGCTGAATCTGTGCTACAGTGAGGGCTTCAATTCAGGAGTCCATTTGAGCTTCACCAGAGTTTCTATGATCAGTATTTCATCAGTTTGCAATAAGGAAAGGGGTTTGAGCATCTGGATGCCATCATTCTCCATCTGACTGCATCTATACAGGGGCCGTACCATTTTTACTAAGAGCTGTACCTTACATCTTGGGAGGCGTGTTTCATCTGGGAGAGGTGTGTGAAGAAGGCAGAAATACCTTCCTTTTGGGCCATTTTTTGACTCCATCTTGGTCGCCTTGTGTCCACTAGTCCTTTGTTATAGCTATCGGTAGGGAGAAATCACTTTCAGGCAGTTGGCGTTGGATTTCTTCAGTTTCCAGGGTTCTTGATTGGCATGTTCTAGAATTTCTTATTTAAATAATCTGAGAACCCCCAGGTATGTTTGTTGTTTGTAATCTATCTGTAGCAGTTGTTTAGAGCTTAATACAATTGCAGTTTCTCAGATTTTGCTTTAATTTTAGTTTTATCATCATTTTATGCTTGGCGCACTTCCCAAAAATTGACTTAAAACTCACAAAAACAAGCAAAAACACCAAAATAGACAGTTTTAGCATCAGTGGTTGAAGTTGAACTAGTAGGGTTCTTCACAAAACTCTCTTGAGGGATGCTTCCGTGTGCTGTTAGGTAAATTTCCCCGTTGGCTTGCACACTGTGGTTGGTATGCCAAACACTCTATTGAAGTCTGTTGACCAGAAGAAGATAGTTACCAGACGACCTCTATAGTCAATGATAGGTTTGTGAGAATGTTTGGAATAATTAGTCACCATTGCCTTCAAGAAGGGTTCAAACTCTCAGGAGTTGAAAAATGGGAGTTGCACAACCTTGTTTACCTGTGCATGTCTTAGAGCTACCTTTAGGACATGGTCGTTCTTCCACCATGTTCTTCACTCACTGCCAGTGAGACTATCCCATGTTAGCACATCTACTATCGTGTCCTCTGAATTCCCTTAACTTGTTTTGGTTGTGGCAGTGCACGTGTTGTAATGCACTACTTTCTTCCCCTTGCTGCTGTTGGTGTCCATGTCTGGAAAAACTATTCGACAATGAGCTTCTGGCAATTTGAAACAAGGATTAAATATATTTTTCCTTCTCAAAAAATGGTTGTAACAATTGTTACTCCGTATCGTGTAGAATTTGTGCCGACTGTACAAAGCTCTTCATTGTGTGAACGCCACAAATTTTGGTTGTCGTACTATTAAAGAAGTTGACCTCTATGCTGAGCAATTTAAATGAATTTGTACTATTGAATGATTCTTCACTTGTTTGCCATACCGTCTAGATTTCTATCTTCCACCAGAGTGTTGGTTGTATGATTACGATGCACAATCCTCTTCTCTTCTGTACTTCATCGATCCTCCACCGTACGTCCTTATGATCTTGAGGCTGTAAGTTTTGGTTTTGCCTTTCCTGCTATGGCCAATTTTGATTGTTAGGTTTGTTGTACCCAAACCAATTTTTTTGCTTTCATTAAGGCATTTTGCTTAAAAAGAGTCTAAACCTTGTTAAAATGATGTCAAAACACAGTTTTGGGCAAGTCAAGTATAAATTTTGAGTCAGAATTGTGTTCACAAGAAGATACTAGCGAGGAATCGAAGAAATTTCTAGCAGAAAGCAAGTTTGCGCCCCTGTAACTCAGGGGTGCCCTTCATTATGGATGTCCAGATTCAGTGCTTTTTGGTTGCAGATACATTCAATCTCTTCCAAATTAAGTCAGCTTTCCGACAAGCTATCAGGGGAGATCATCCGAGTTGCTGAACTCTAGCAATCGAAGGCGGAAGCAGAAGGTACAAAGAGGTTTTACATCACATAGGACTGTCAATTTGCAGTTTCTGCACCCTTGTAGACCAAGGGCGCCCATGAATTCGACCCCTCAGATGGATGAGTTTGCAGTTTCTCTCTCCTAGAGATCTCTTTTGATTTAGTTCGGCTTCACAACGCATTCGTTCGCGAGATCATTAGACATGCTGAGTGACTGTGACAGTGGTTCTGCCGAGCACGTAAAACGGAGGGTGGATAAACATGAAAATATCAACCTGTACCTCTATAGGCCAGGGGCACCTAGCCTTTAGACCTGTTAGATGGGGTTTTTTAACAGCTGTCATTTTCACGAGACTTGTGTGGAATCCTCCTAGCTATCCAATGAATCCAGCCGTCAGCCCTCGAGATTTGTCAAACGCCCGTACATGAAGGGTCAGTGTAGGATGCTAGAGAATGCAGACAACCAGAAAAATGGCTAAGTGTGGGAATTACACACTCCCTTGAAAAAGGCGCCCTTCTTTTTAAGGTCTTAGAAGCAGTTTTCTCACTTCATCACCTCTAGAGACATCTCTTCCCAATGCTTCTAGCTACGCAAAGAGATTGATGGTGCATGAATCGAAGCACTCCAGCTCCCGGTGTCAGGGGTCAAAGTAGAGCATTTGTGCTGAAAGTTGCAAGTTGTAGAATTATTCTTAAAATGGTAATTGCGCTATTGCAGGCTAGGGGCGAGCTTGCTTTTGAGGTCCTTAACTCAACTTTCAGATGCCTTACATTCAGTCATTGGTTGCGGAATTCCTCTAGCTACGCAATGGATCTATCATTTAGTCGACGGGAGTCATCGTTCGTTGGCAACGACAGATTGAAGTGCTAGATGGAAAAACGGAGAAATGGCCAAGTCTGGAGGTCTGTACATCAATTTAATAAAAGGCGACTAATTTTTTGAGGCACTAGATGTGGGTTTTAGCAGTCACAGCTCCCAGCAGACATTCCATCTTGAAGATTTAGGCTTCGCGGTGAATATCTCAACTTAGTTCCAGTATCAGCTGGGCACTTAGAAATCAAAGCTCAACATAGGCAAATGTAACTTTTCAGTGAGCTATAAAGTAGGAAGTTAGCAAAAAATCTCAACTTTTGCTAGGGGACGCTTGAAGAGTCAAATTTGGACCTTTTGGAATCAGTGAATTTTTCTAAGTGCACCCGGGTGCATAGATTTCAGTTAACTGATTAAAATAATATTAAATTTCAGTCTTTTGCATGCTAGTTTTAAAGGGATGATTTTGCTCAATATTTTAATATTGGCGCCCTTTTTAATGTTGATTTGCAAATTCGCATGTAAGGCTGAACTGAATATTTTAATTTTTTTATTCTTTCGGGACTCCGAGTCAGTGGCAATTGAACTAAGTGGGGTCCAATCAGAACAATTCTTTTGAAATCAGGGTTTTAAATCTTGCAGTGGCACCATATGCTACGAATTCTCTCTATTTATTTAACATGGTGTCCCATTTCTCTCATACAGAATGAGCAGAAGGCGAATTTCTTCCTTAAATTGGGCGAATTTCATCAGCAATCCAGTATTGAAGGCATCAAAGATTTTCCTTGCAAGTACAAGTCTAGATAAATCATCAAACTTCAAGACAAGATGGCGATTTTGGCAAAAGCAAAAACATAAAAATTTCTATCTTCTGTCTTAATTTCTTCTAATCTTGTCTTAGGTTTTCTTCGCTTGTCCAAGATTCAATGACTTTTGACAAATCTGATCTTCTGGGTTGGTTGTGCACAACTTCCTTCATAAAACCCATGTGTTAGAATTTTTCAGGAAAATTTACTCCAGAGCTTCAATTCTCGAGGCTTTGATTTTCTCAACTAAAATTCCTTTGCATGGTGGAGTAGAAGTTGATATTTTTCGAATCTAACGTTGTGGGTTGTCTTAGAATCATCTTCTGGACAAAACCCATATTTCAGATTTTCTTGGAAAAATTGCTCCCCGCAGCTCCTGTTACCCCCATTTGCTTTTTTCATAGAAGCTCTTGCATGTCAAGCTAAACGACACTTTTTCACAATTCTGACGTTCTGGGTTGTCTTAGAATAATTTTCTAGACAAAACCCACGTTTTAGAATTTTTGGCAAAAACTGCCCTCCGATAGGGTATTTTTGACTCATCAGGGGACATTTCAGCTTTCGGAAAAAGTTGTTAGAATATAGCTGAGTTTACAGTCAATAGGCGAGTTTTTCAGAATGTAGTACACAGCTCGAATTCAGGACCAAGTCAGTCCTGACTCATGACTTCATCAGAACGGTTGACACGGATCTGCATAAGGTGCTTCTAGAAGCTATCTTGGATCCGGTTAAGATTAGCAATACAATACTTCAAAACATCCAAGATTCTGGGTTGT
>VDFB02094951.1:0-23957 GCA_007258455.2 Sequoia sempervirens | reverse complement strand
TCATTATGGGACCTTATTCAAGCCTCCCCTCACTATCACAACATGACCCAAACAACCTTACAACAAGTTCCTATCTCTTCTAATGTGCAACCAAATGACATAGTAGACATCATTCAAAGAATAAACAATGACATTAGTTTCCACCAAAGTGAGCACCCCTCTTTGGACGTGCAAAAAAAAAATAATCCTTTCATGATCATAGTGCAATACAAATGAAAAGGGATAAAGAGAACTCTTTTAGATACTATTTTTTCCCTTAATGTGTGTAGTGTAAGCCTTTTGGATAGGCTTGGAATTGATCAATCAACCATTTGACTTGATTCTTTATCTATTAATGGAATTGATAATGTCAAAAAAGAAACCACTTGGGGTCATCATTATACCTTTTATAGTTGGAGTGGCCTCTTTGAATACACAAATCCATGTTAACCCTTATGATATTTCATGTAATCTTCTCATAGGCAAACTGTGGATTCATGCAATGAAAGGTGTGCCTTCCACTCTTCATCAAAAAATGAAATACATTTGCAACAACAAAATATACACACTTGACACTAATCCCAAGCCTTTTAATGTCTTACAACTTCAGAAAAACAAAGAAAATACCTTGAACATATCAACATCAACTACACTAGTGGAACCCATATAATAGAACAACAAAGAACAACATATTGAACAAGTCACAAATCTATTAGAAGATGATTTGGGTTCCTTGAATTTCAAATGATGAATTCAAGGATGAATACAAGATCATATAGAAAGATTCAAATAGGGGAAATGAAAAAATTAGACGACCCTTCGAAAGCATCCACCTCAACCACTTTATACAATGAAATAGACTACACGACCACCTTTAATGATGCTTATTGCCAACCACCAATCGATCAAAAAGCAATGAAAAAAATTATGGAAAAGGGTATGAGCTTATGAAACAACTTGGCTATAGTGGAAAAGGATGTGGTTCTCATGAACAAGGTATCAGCCACCTTATAGACCCTATCACACAACAAACCACTCATGGTCTTGGTTATTTCCCTTTGATAGAAATTACCAAGCCTTCAATCAATGCGAACACTTTCACATCACATTCTTCTTATTCAACCTTAATAGTAAAACGTCCTGAACTGATAGACAGTAGTGGTCTTGGATGTTCTCCTTTGCAAGCAATAAAAAAAATAACGAACTCTTAACTTAATTTCAATGTCATCTCACAAGAAACTAATAATTTGACTTCATTAGATTTTACACCTTCCTAGAAAGGAGAGAAAAAAATCTCGCAATCTAAAGAGTCTTGCGAAGATATGAAAACTCATACTAAGCAAGATGTTTCTTTCAAGAACCATAGGATCACATTTTACCATTGATCAAGAGGTCATCTTGTTCATACTCCTCCAAGATCACTTGATAACCTTTCCTCCAATAAATCAAAATATTTGTTATTAGAAGACTTCATTCTATGCATATCATAGAGTTCATGGTCATTCCACTAATGAATGTAAGGCTTTGAGTCATAAAACCCAATATTTTTAGGAGTTTGGTATTCTTCCTTTTGTGGGCGTAGCTAATTCCTCTAATTCATACCAATTTTCACTCTCACCTAAATTTCATCAATCATTTTGGCTCACCTTGTTCTGCTGTCAGTGGGGGAAAGGGGTTTATTAGCCTTGTCCTCATATTCCACTTGTCGTTGACTCTTTTGGCTAGTCGTTAACTTTTCATAAACATATAAGAGAAAGCTTGGGATGTGGAAGACATGCTTTAAGTTGCCTCACATGTGACATACTACCTTTTTCATGACGTAGCCTATCAGAAACATATTACTTAGCATTGGGATTTTTTAGTAACCTCTCATGTCTTCTTCCTCTTCTTCTACTTTAAAGCAATTACTCATAGAACTGGTGTTTGCAACCACTTTAAAGTGGGGGAATACATCACCACTCACATTTCATTATGCAATTTATTTCTTCTTGCGATGTGTCCTTTTCTTGGTCAAGTCATTGGGCTTGATTCCCTCCAAGAGCGTGATACTTCTTTTGACACATCCTCTCTTGGAAACATTAATTATGATGTTCCCTAAGATGAGACCTTGCATGAATTAAGAAAAAACCCTTTGAACATTCCTTGCACTATTTTGCATTAACAATGTCTATGAGTGTCAAGAATACAAAGTTTTGCTTACTTCATAGAGCTCAAAAAATAATTTTCCTTTATGGCGCCCACTAAAGTTATCAGAAGGTATAACTTTGATATGGTTAAGTAGGAAGCCTATTCTGAGGCATGAATTTCCCCATAACCACCTATTTATTTGTGAGTACATACCACCCGAGTGTATGTTTCTCACCTTTTGGGCCTTCTCACCCAAAGTGAGTATGCATTTTCTTTTTTAGAAAAACAACCTAGATCTTATACATAACTAGTTAGAAACAATAAACAAGTGATTTTTCTTTGATTTCGTTCACGCTAGTCTTTTAGGTTCTTCCATCAGCATTTCGTAGTGCTTTTCTATTGAAACACGCTATTACATTTCATCATCTAGGTTTAAGAGTACATACATGTTCCAAGGTTCGTTACCTTTTCCACATAATGTTTTTAAGCATAAAGAGGAATATGTCATTAACCCTTTCCCACACAGAGTTCTTTATCACTTAAGAAGACCAATCATTTACACTTTACCAATAAAAATTCTTACCATGTAAGAGGAACATTCATCCACCCTTTCTCATAGTTTTTTACCACTTAATAGGAACAAGCAACAAAGAATAGAGTTATGTCTGACCTCAATCTTTCACTACTTAAAAAGTACTTTGTAATATGATAAAGTCTCATAGATTGTTTTAGTATGATGAAGGATATTGAAACCATTTTTCTTACTTATATCAATGGCCCCAACTTTCTTAAGTGATGTACTAACATTTAGATGTATTTGTAGTGCTAACTTGATTTCTTAGATTGTCCAGGCTTTACAATAATGGAAAAACCTAATTCAAATGTTTCTCAGGCTCAAATTAAATCATTATCTAGTGTTGCTTCTGAGATAATAAATCCTACTACTGAGGTGAGTCTTAGGGGTAGAAAAAGAAAAAATTTGGAGTCATTATGAATTGGATGATATTGGACATGCAACAGAGATGTTAAACCAATCTCAGTAGAGTGAGGGTTGATCAAGACATAGTTGCAGGAAGTGGTGGTAATAATGGTATGGAAAACACTAACCCTAACCCAAACACATCTAACAAAAAGGCTAACATAGATGATCATGGTAGGAAAGTTAGGGCTAGAAAAAGTGGTTGATTCATTGGAGTCATTGATGCCTATGTTCATTGGCAAGCCAATATATGGTATTTTATTAATTTTCTTCATTTATTCTTTTGTTTTATTCTATCTTCTAATTAAAATGTAATGCATTGAACATTATATCTTTCTTCAACAAAAATTTCTTGAAGATTTTTATAACAATCTTTTAGGTCATATTGTATAGCTCATATTTAGGATGATTCTATTTTTCTATGGGTTAATTTTTATGACTGAAAGGTTAATTGGAAAATTTTTGAGTGATGTTAAAAGATGTTTTGAGTTCAATAATAATGAATTCCTAAAATGTCTAACAAACAATATATTTCACTACAAATAACACTTGTAACATTTGTTTTTGATGATGACAAAAGAGAAGAATTTAGATAAAAATTGTTGGGTAGAAGTAGTATGGACAATTTTTCTTTTTTAAATTTATTTCAATGTACATGATTTTTTAATAAAAAAGTGAATAATAGAAATAATTTCATTATTTTGAGTGTAATATATTATTAAATTTTTAAATTATTTAAAATTTAAAAGAATTAATCTAATATATGGATCATGTTATTTGTGATCTATTGTTAAATCAAGATTAAGTAATATGTTAATAAAATAAATTTTAAGAAAATTTTAATCATAAAGTCTTTCAACAAATAAATTATAGAGATTTAAATTTTTAAATATTCTTGTTTGTAAATTATATTTTAAAATTTTATTATATATTAAAAATCATATTTTACTGTATTAAAATATATTGTAAAAATAAATATACCATATTTAAAAAATATATATATAAATATCCATTTCATCAATTTGTTTTGTATAATTATTAATAAATTCACATTTATTTTAATGTTAGGTAGATATTTTATTGCTAAGGTTGCAACATTTTACAATTAATGTTGGATACATATAGTTTATTGTATATCCTCAGACAAAGCTATGCTAGTCACAGGTGATCGAGACAGGAGGTTAAATTATCTTGATACAAACTATTACATGAATTTAATAAAATAGGTTGGTTACAACAATTTTGAAACAATATATAAATATGCCAATTCTTTACATTCTTGATCTTATTCATTTTCACTAGTTTTGTGGTGGAGAAAGGTGTTTAATGTTGATGTGAACAAATTCGTAGATGAGCTCATTGAACAATCAAGCATATTTTCATAAGGATGTACTAAAGGGTTAAATAATGAAGTTGGGCATGAAGTTTTAAAATTGATCTCATTTTTTATGTAGGTGCTTGAATACATGAGGTTTACTTAAATATGTGGGCTTTGAATTGCATGCTTAAAAATGCATTTTCTTAATAATTATGTTGGCTTGTAAGTGCTTGTAACTATAAAGATATGTTTTCAATATACATTCATTTGCATAGTCTAGTGGTTGTTTCACATACACTTCTTCTTCTAAAACCCATTCAAAACATTTGATTTGACATGCATCTAATAATTTTTTGAATTATTTATGTTGCTATGGCTAAGAACATTCTAACTACATCAAGCTTTTTAATTGGTGCAAATTTCTTATCATAATCAATTCCATGTCATTGGGTAAAACATTTTTCTACTAACCTTATTTGTATTTCTCAATAGATCACCTAAATTATATTGAACTTAGTCTTATAGACCCATTTGAATGCTAAGCAATATTTACCTTCAAATAGATCTACTAACTCAAATGATTCATTCCTTTCAATGCAATGTATCTCTTCATCCAAAACCTTATCTAATTTTCTTTGTTGATTGATTTTCTCAAAATATATAGGATTATGACACATCCTAGCTAATTAAGCCTAATAGAAGTTAAGGAGAGTAAAGGGAAGAGTATGGGCACCACGACAAAGAAAGAGGAGAGATGGCTCATTTAATAAGGTATGGAACCCTCGTCATTTCTCCTCCAATGTCACGTGAAGGGAGGGGCGTCCATTCTTTTGCGTGAGAAGACAACTTGATAAGGGGAATGATATGGTGCACCTGACAGCTCATTGAAATGAAATGAAATGAAATGAAAAATTTTAATGATGTCCACAAGGCCAAAGAAGCCTATGGGACCCAAGAGAAGCATAAGAGCCTCCCACGAAAAGGCCCTAAACAATTGCCAACTCCGTTTGAGATCAACCCTTCTACAGTGAATTTTGATGATGAAGTTTGCAGTTTTGTCTAACCTTGATTCTCCAAACAAGGTATTTAAATTATCGACCTGCTCGGTGTCCCCATAACTCGCTTGGATGTCTTTATACACTAAGAACTTCATGGTGAAATTTCATTCCATCTCCACCATGCCCATGTTACAAAATCAACAGCTTCTATTTTCCCAATCCTTTTTAGGAACCACCCACCTGCCCATTTCACACCTAAGATGGTGTGAAATAGTACGCAATTGAGCTATCAATTTTTTTTCGTTCAATTTGATATTCTCTCATATATATTCCTTTTCTTCATGGTCCCTCGTGGGATTGAATTCTTTGATATAATAATCCTTTTACACCTTATTTTTTTCATCCATATAGCATATTTAAATTTTTCTCTCACATATTTTTTTATTTCTTCATTAGTGTTTGGGCACTCATGCATCTCAACATCCCACTTTTTCATCCATTTGATATTTTGTTTCATTGAGGTGTTCTTTCTTCTAGTTAGCTCTTCTTTCACGGTTAACTCAGGCCAACGATGACTCTCCATATTTTGAACCTTCTTTAGGTAGTTTAATAACTAGATCATCGACGAGGCCTCCAAGGGAAAAGTATCAGTCTCCACTAGTAAAATCTCATAAGGCACTGTAGTCTTAAGCTTAAGGTTGCTTATAATTAGATGTTTTTGTATTCTTTCCACATTTGTTTCCATTTCTGGTATGACATATTACTACCCTAAATTTCACACCCATATAGAATCATCAGAGTGACAAGAAGCACAAAAAGCGTTCTTTTAGTTTTCCAATCCCATAATTCAACATTTCTACATCTATTTTGCAAAGAGTGTAGTGTTTTCAAGCCTCCCTGAATTCTTTTTGCTCTATATGTTTCCCAGTTGAGTTTGTTGTGAAAATCAAGCCCAAGGTACTTGTACTCGTCCACTATTTCCAATGGCCTACTTTCAAAGAGAAATTCAATTTGTTGTTTTTTTCTTCATAGTGAGAAGATCATTATTTTGGTTTTGCTAGTGTTCACTTTCATCCTGACTTCTTCACAAAATGTTTCAAGAGCCTTCAAATACTTTCTCAAATCAAGCGCAGTTTTAGCAATTAATATGAGATCATCAGCATATAATAGGAATTTTATTAAAAAGTTGGCCAAATGAATTCCTTTCCCACCAACCTTGTCTAACCATTCTTCCAACTTATCAATGTAAAGCCCAAATAATGTTGTGGAAAGAAGTCAACCGTATTTGACACCAACATTACTACCAAAGGATTCTGACATACCACATTAGTTCTAATTTTAGCTCTGACCTGCTCATAGAGCCTATTAACAGCTTCCCTAAGCTCATGTGGAACTCCCAAATCCTCGATTCTCTTCCATAACTTACCCCGTGGAATCGTGTCAATTTTTTTTAAAATCAACAAAGCAACAATAAGCTTCATTGCCTTGAACATCCCAAATTTTCTCAATCAAGAATCTAAGGGTAACTCCATGGTCAATAGTGGAATGTTTGGGCCTAAAACCAGCTTGTCCCTCAACCCTTTTTCCCTCTTGTTCAACCCAACTGCTAATCTTGAGCTCAATCATGCTTCCAAAAATTTTTCCTATAAGAGGATTAATCATAATAGTGTGGTAGTTTGATGGGTTATTTATGTCACACTTTTGTGCAAGGGAATAACAACACTAGTGGTCCATCCTTCTGGGAAGCCTTCTTGAATAACCCTATTGAAAATACCCTTGATACAAGATGCAAGGACCTTGATACCCCACTTTAAATGCTCTGCTTGTAGCCCATCAAAATCTTGCGCTTTCCCTCCTGCCAACCTTCTTATGCCTTGACTAATATCTTCTATAGTGAACAGTTTCATGGTTGCATTGATTATTGGAGGTCTATGTTTATCTTGCTCACACTCATAAAGAATTTTTGCATAGTCTAGCCATTGCGGGCTTGTAATATTATTTTCCATCTGTTTTCTTTTCTGCTATAGCTCCTTCCAAAAATTTTTGGGGTTGTTATTTCCAAGGGTTATCAGCTCCAATCTTCTTGTACTTATATATTTTTCTTTCTTACTTTGTATCACCTTTTCATACTCTTTCTTCTTTTCTATTGTCATTCTCTCCTTGCAGAGCTTCCTTTTTGTTAACTTTCACTCTTCATTGAACCACAAGTTTGGTGGGAAAGTATTTGTATTTCCTCTCTTGGGTCTACTCCTCTTACACTCATCAAAATCTTTGTGTACTAGAGGAATCAATGTGTTCTTGTTAATTGAGTGCCACTTTATGTAATCTAATTTTTTTCCAAATTCTTGAAAGAGAATTTTGAGGGCATCCTTGAATATTTTCTGATTTTCTTGAGTCATGAGAATCCTTCCCTGCGGGGGTGCTTTCTTCTTGCTGATAAGGTCTTGTTCTCCTTGCTCCTTTATTATGTGGATGCTAAGTTTTACATATATTGGATTGTGATCTGATTTCAACTCTATTGGACATTTACCAATCACTAGCTACATTATCGTTGTTGTATAGTTGCGAGATAGAATGACATAATCCACCACACTTTGTCCATTTTAGGTCTTACAAGTGATGTTGCTTGATCTCAGCCATGATCTCATACCATTACATATTACCAAATTGAATAAACTACATACTCCCAATAATTTTTCCCCAAAGTGAGTGACATTACATTTATTATCTTAATAGGTTCATTCCCAAAGTTGATGATTCTCTTCTTCCAACCATAGTGGATCATCTTTCTCTTTATCTTTGCTTTTCCAGTTAAGAGCATGAGTGTTAGCTATCCTAGCATTAAAATCACCTATTAATATAACTTCTGCCATAGTGTTAAACACAAAAATTTCCTTTTTGTGAGAGGAAAAGGGATCTTCACAGTCTAGACTCATTTTCTTATACGATTTGGAGCCTTTTGGGGCAAAGTAGCAAGCAACCAATCTAATTGTAGTATGATTTTCTTTTATTTTTAACCATATATACTATTTGTTTGGAGATCTTCTTTCTCCACTTTGATATTTTTGTCCCATGATTCCTTGATTAGGACTGCAACTCCACCATGACCTTTTCCATTTTCCATTCTCTCATTCCAAGTTGAGATCTTTTTATATCCTGAAAAATCCAGAATTTTACACCCTTCATGCTCATGAGTCTCAGTAAGGATAATAATGTCTTTCCCGGCTGCTATGGGCCCTAAACCAAGTCCTCTTCTCCAAGGATAACCTCTACAATTCCAACTTACTATAGATAAATATTCCTAGGGGAGCCCGAGTTCCTATTTTTGATGTGTAACTCTATCACTAACTTGGGCCTTGCCATTTTGCAACCAAGCCCATTTACCTTCACTTCTTGTTGTTTTTACCTTTTCCCACCCTTTTCATCTTTCTTCATGATGTGTTATGGTTAGGTCCTTTATTGATTACGTGATAACCATCTCTAAGGATAGCTGCTTTATTGATTGCTACACTTTAAAAATCCTATATTCATCACCTCCAATTGATTTTGGAACTCCTCTTCTTATAATTCTAATGGTATGAATTCTTCACATTGACTATCTTTCATTGGGTCTTTGCACATTGTAGAGGAATACGGTGGCTTAAGAAATGCTAATCTTAACATTGAGAAAATATATTTTTGTAATTGTGATTACCACATCCAATATATAGCAATTTGATAAAAGTCAACACACTGAAGATAATTCAAAGCCTCATCCCTTTATACATCCTAAAAAATTGTTAGGTAATTGGTGGCTACCTTTGATAACTATCATTTCAACGATTTATATATGTATTTGGCTTATCTGAAGGTTTTTGATAGGAATTAAACAACTTGGTAGTATTATTCACGTTTTCTATAAAAAAAGAAAGGCTTATCCAATAGGTATTGAAAAATATTAAGTGATGTTTCTATTGGAGGAGAAGTATGTTGGCACAAGACAGGAAAAACAATGCTTTTAATTGAAAATGAGAAACAAAAACGATGCAAGATCATGGTTTTGTATAATTCTGCAAAGGGTTCAAAAGTCAAGAAAACTAATTGGGTGATGTATCAGTACCATCTTGGTACTAAGGAGGGTGAAAGGAAGGGTGAATTTTTTGTATCAAAAGTATTCAATCACCAACAGACTAAGCAATGTGAAAAAAGTGATCCACAGGTACATCAAGAGGATGTTGCAACTTTGATAAGCAAGGGGGCTCCAATTACAATCAATGCATGCACTCTTCCCATTCAATCATGTTCAGGAAACACACATGCTTGCCTTGACATAGTCAAAGAAGAGTAAACGCCTTGTGCAGTTTCACCTTAGGTAAAAATTCTATTAAGAAACAATAAACAAGTGATTTTACTTTGATTTCGTTCAAGCTAGTCTTTTAGGTTCTTCCATCAGCATTTTGTATAATATCATCTAGTTTAATTAATAATAATTCCTTGTGTTTATTTAACCATTCCGGTGATGGAAACATATGTTAATTATGTCCCAATAGAAAGAGTGATCATAATACTTTCATTGAATAGAATCCTATTAGACTTTATGTGCCAACGTACGATGCTTAAGATTCCAACCATATCATTGTAGACTAGATAATGTTGATCATGAGTATCACAGGTATAGTTGTTATCATAAGGAAATATACCCGCTAATACTTACGTGCATAAATTATTGTATGCTAGATTCTGGGGACATGACAATATCTTCCTCAAAAATATCATAGAAATGTGCCCGGATGGTGGTGGTAGAGGAGGTTTTAAATGAGTTGTCAACTGCACCATATCATTCCCTTTATCAAGTTTTCTTCTCATGCAAAAGAATGGATGCCCCTCCCTTCACATTACATTGGAGGAGAAATGACAAGGGTTCCATACCTTATTAAATGCGCCATCTCTCCTCTTTCTTTGTCGTGGCACCCATACTCTTTCCTTTACTCTCCTTGAGTTCTGTTAGGCTTAATTATCTAGGATGTGACATAATCCTCTATATATTTTTAGGAAATCAATCAAGGAAGAAAATTAGATAAGATTTTGGATGAAGAGATGGATTGCATCAAAAGGAATGAAACATGAGAGATAGTAGATCTATTTGAAGGTAAATATTGCTTAAGATTCAAATGGGTCTATAAGATTAAGTTCAATATAATTTAGGTGAAAGGAATGAAACATGAGAGATAATAGATCTATTTGAAGGTAAATATTGCTTAATATTCAAATGGGTCTATAAGACTAAGTTCGATATAATTTAGGCGATCTGTTGAGAAATACAAATAAGGTTAGTAGAAAAATGTTTTACCCAATGACATGGAATTGACTATGATAAGACATTTGCACCAATTAAAAAGCTTGATGTAGTTAGAATGGTCTTAGCCATAGCAACATAAATAATTCAAAATTTTATTAGATGCATGTCAAATCAATAGTTTTGAATGTGTTTTAGAAGAAGTGTATGTGAAACAACCACTAGGCTATGCAAATGAATGTATGTTGTAAACATATCTTTGTAGTTACAAGCAATTACAAGCCCACATAATTATTAAGAAAATGCATTTTTAAGTAGGTTATTCTAAGCCCAAATATATAAGAAAACCTTATGTATTCAATCACCTACATACAAAGTGAGATCAATTCTAGATGTTCATACCCAACTTCATTATTTAACCCTTTAGTACAACCTTATGAGAATATGCTTGATTGTTCAATGAGCTTGTCTACAAATTTGTTCGCATCAACATTAAATGCCTTTCTTCACTAAAAAACTAGTGAAAATGAATAATATCAAGAATGTAAACAACTAGCATACTTATATATTGTTTCAAAATTGTTGTCCTCAACCTATTTTATTAAATTCATGTCATAGTCTATATCAAAATAATTTAATCTCCTGTCTCGGTCATCTATGACTAGCATAGCTTTGTCTAAAGATATACAATAAACTATATGTAACCAACATTAGTTGTAAAATGTTGCAACCTTAGCAATAAAATGTCTGCCTAACATTAAAATAAATGTGAATATATTGCTATTTATACAATATTTTTTTGATGAAATGGATATTTATATTATTTTTTAAAAAAATATGGTATATATATATATTTTTGGTTAATAAGAGGCCAAGGCCAAAATATTTATAAATCAAGATTAATACATCAGAAAACATATAATAAGAATTTTATATGTATCTTTCAAATGTTGCATTTAAACACAGTTTCTAAACATTATGACAATAAAGCCCTAAAAATAACTTCAAAATAAAGATATAAAAAAGATAAAAAAGGAACAACCATTTACTTCTTCCTGCTGCCTAGCAGACTTCGAACAATGAGCATCTCAAAGAGATATATGAATAACTTCAATTTCCATCATTTTCTAACCACCAATTTTCTTCGAAGCCATCCACTGCTAACTTAGATAACACATCAGCCTCCTTTTTTTCCTCCCTATAGGTATGGTTGATGGTGTAGCACTCAAAATAAGCTAAGATTGTCAGTATTCTATCCAAAAGAGCTTGTAATCTCTAGTTTGGAGTTGTTGCTGCTCTTACTGCATTGATCGTTATGGCTAATTCTCCTTCAATCTCATGTTTCATAACTTTCCTCTTTTACATTCAATTAGGCCAAGATATATTTATTTTTACAGTATATTTTAATATAACAAAATATGATTTTTAATATCTAATAAAATTTTAAAATATAATTTATAAAAAGAAATATTTATAAATTTAAATCTCTATAATTTATTTGTTGAAAGACTTTATGATTAAAATTTTCTTAAAATTTATTTTATTAACATATTACTTAATCTTGATTTAACAATAGATCACAAATAACATGATCCAAAGATTAGATTAAATCTTTTAAATTTTAAATATTTAAAATATTTAATAGTATATTACACTCAAAATAATGAAACTTTTTCTATTATTTACTTTTTTATAAAAAATATTCTACATTCAAAGAATTTTTTACTAAAAAAATTTGTACATACTACTTTTTCCCAACAACTTTTATCTAAATTCTTCTCTTTCATCATCATCAAAAACAAATATTATAAGTGTTCTTTGTGGTGAAATATATTGTTTGTTAGAAATTTCAAGAATTCATTATTATTGAAGTCAAACCATCTTTTAACATCACCCAAAAAGTTTTCAATTAACCTTTGAGCCATAAAAAAAATAACCTATAGAAAAATTCAATCATCCTAAATGAGCTAGACAATATGACTTGAAAGATTGATATAAAATTCTTGACGGACATGTTTCTTGAATAAAGATATAGTGTTCAATACATTATATTTTAATTAGAAGCTACCATCAAACAAAAGAATAAATGAAAAAAATTAATAGAATACCATATATTGGCTTGCCAACAGCCACAGGTATCAACAACTCCAACAAATAAGCCAAATTTTCTACCCCAGCTCTCCTATCATGATCCTCTATGTTAGCCTTTCCGTTAAATGTGTTTGGGTTAGGGTTAATGTTTTCCATGCCATTATTACCACCACTTCTTGCAACTATCTCTTGATCAACCCTTGCTCTATTGGGAGAGATTAGCATCTCTCCTGGATGTCCAATATCATTCAATTCACAAGGATTCTCTTGATTTTTCTATTTTCTACCCCTAAGACTCACCTCAGTATTAGGAACTATTATCTTAGAAGCTAGACAAGGATTTAATTTGACCCTAGGAAACATTTGCGTTAGTATTTTCCATTATTGTAAAGCCTACACAATGTAAGAAAACATGCGAGCACAACAAATATTTCTAAAATTTAGTATATCACTTAAGAAAGTTGGGGCCATTAATATATAGTGACTAAAAGAGGTTTCAATATCGTTCATCATACTAAAACAATCTATGAGACTTTATCACTAACAAAGTACTACTAAAGTAGTGAAAGATTGAGGTCAGACATAACTCTATTCTTTGCTACTTGTTCCTGTTAAGTGGTAAAAAAATTGTGCGAAAGGGTGGATGAATGTTCCTCATACATGGTAAGAACTCTAAGTTGTAAAGTATAAATGATTGGTCTTCTTAGGTGATAAATAACTCTATGTGGGAAAGGGTGAATTACATATTCCTCTTTGTGCTTAAAAACCCTGTGTGGAAAAAGGTAACAAACCTTGGAACATGTATGTACTCTTAAACCTAGATGATGAAATGTAATGTGTTTCAATACAAAAGAACTACAAAATGTTGCTAGAAGAACCTAAAAGACCAACTTGAAAGAAATCAAAGCAAAATCACTTATTTATTGTTTCTTAATAGAAGTTTTACCTGAGGTGAAACTGCTTGAGAGGTTCGCTCTTCTTTGACTACATCAAGGCAAGCATGTTTGTTTCCTGAATGTGATTGAATGGGAGGAGTGGCATGCATTAGGTGTAATCAGAGCCTCCTTGCTAATCGAAGTCGCAACATCCTCTTGATGTACATGTGGATTAATTTTTTCACATGACTTATTTTGTTGTTGATAGTATACTGATGATACAATAAATTCACCCTCCCTTTCACCCTCCTAAGTACCAAGATGGTATTGATGCATCACCCAATTAGTTTACCCGACTTTTGAACACTTTGTAGAAGTATACAAAACCATGATCTTCTTGCATCCATTTTGTTTCCCATTTTCAATTACAGGCTTTGTTTTTCCTATCTTGTGCCAACGTACTTCTCCTCCAATGGGAACATCACTTAAGATTTTTTGACATTTCTGATGTCCTATTGAATAAGTCTTGCTTGTTTTATGGAAAACGTGAATAATACTACCATCTTATTTAATTCCTATAAAAAACCTTTAGATAAGCCAAATACATATATAAATCGGAGAAACAATAGTGATCAAAGGTAGCCACCAATTACTTGACAAATTTTTAGGATGTTTATAGAAAATTCCACTCTCATCTTTCAGTGTCAAAATAAATTCATCTATAAAGGGATGAGGCTTTGCATTACCAATTCCAACATTTCTTGCTAAATTTCTCAAAAGTTCTTGATTTGAAGGGTCGAATTTCACACGTACAGGTAGCCTAAGCTAGTCTTGAAAAACTTACAAACAATAAATTATATTATCTACACCGTTTAGCTCTCAAATACAAAGCATCGTGATTGTTTATCTACAGATTAGATTCTAAAGAATCCCAATTTCTGACAACAGATGCTTACATTATCAATAATCTTGCTTTAGCTTATGTCAAATATACATGAAAGCCAACATTATTTTGCATTTCTAACCTAGATGTTTTTGGTTGCTCAAACATTAAAAGAATTGTTAGCTACCTTTCAATGAGACAAAATGTTATAAGCCCTAATAGATTCTACTCAACTTGTAAAAGGGAATTCGAGATAAGCAAAATTTGGGAAACAAAATTCTTATTAAGAAGATTGAATGCCCATAAAATTTAACAACAGGTAGCCATCCTATCACCTAATTTAAAATGGGGGTATTCATTTCTTATCAATATAGCAGTAAAATTTGATGACAAATTGTAGAGTCAAATAGAATAAGCTCAATTATGACAAGTATTGTAAATCTTCCATAACAAAAGCCTCCTGCCCAAATTGGAATTCCATAAGAAATAATAAAACTTTAAAATTGGGCAAAAATACTGTATCTAGATTTTTGGGTATTGAGAATTTGAACAAAATACACCATCCAATCTGCCCTAACAAACGAACCATAAGAATGCTTGGAAAAAGAACCAGCCAATTTCTCAATTTCCTTAAGCAACCAAAATTTCAAACCTTGCACAGCTGTCAGTGCTTTGAAGATAGATGCAAATCTTTTAACAAGCCTGTTACTGTCCTATATGGGCTTAGCATAAAACGTATTGACTAAGGAAATGCATAGAATTATAAAAGGAAAAGGTCCCATTAAGTATTGCCATGTAATTCAGTGGAAATGACCAGTCTTAAAAATGTGAAGAATAGATTATGCCACTAGAACTTACATAAGGTTACTGCTTAAGGAAGAATTTTTTGTGTCAATTTTTTGCAAAAGTGAAAACTCATACATATTATCCCTAAATTTTTCTCAACAGGTACGATTTGGACAGCTACTGAGAATTGGCCTTAAAAATTCTTAGTAGTAGCTACTTGGAAAATTGAAGTGCCTTTTATGGAACCAAACGTTAATGGCCATCTTTTGCTACTTGATGAAGGGGCTATGGAACCTTTCAAGGTACTTAGTCAAAGGAAAGCTTTGGTTAATAGATGTATTGCAGTGGTCTATTCGATTGAAGGTAGGAACTTAGTATACCCATTGGAAATGCCCACCTTTTGATCCAATATCTTATGGCATCAAGTTTCTTTTTCCTTCCCAGTTTTGAAGGCATTGGATCTCATTGTTAGAGTTATATATTCTAATTATCCAAAGAAAGCAATAGATTTAATATTCTTTATGGATAAGGCTTATCTCCACTCAGATGTTGCAAACTACTCAGTAGTGTGGAATGTGGACTTTGGAGAAACAAAAATATTCAGTCACATACAATTGCAATTAGCAAGTAGACTGAGGCCATACATGATTATTGTCAATTTTATAGTTGTAGTTGGGGCAAGCAATGCTAGCATCACTCCTCCAATTCTGTCCTCTTGCATTTTTAACTTTTGTCACAATTGGTTGCGCCCACAAAAGGATACAAAAATCATGGCAAAACCTATCCTGGGAATTGGACATTCTAGCAGGTGACTAATATCTCTCCATGGATGTTCATTTACTTGTCAAACCAAGGAACATATTCTTTGAATGGAGCAGCAACAATATATTCACTAAGAACTAGTTTCAGTCACAACTTAATGGAAATAAATACTTGGAAAGAGATTCTTCCTATGCTACAGGAAGGTAATACAAAGTTTTCTTAACTTAACCATAATTTAACCAAAGTAGAAATCATATCAGCTATGACGAAAAGACAAACTATGAACTAGCCTTATGCTGTAGGAACAGACACAGGGATGGATTCCCGATGCTGCAGGAACAAGATAAGACTGAGTTTGCACAGAAACTTGAAAGGATGAAATCTAACTGATGAACAACAAAAAAGGAACAGCTAACTAACTAACTACAGATACTTACTAAGTGGCCCCCCTTAGCAAGCATCAACTAATTATGCAAGTGCTAAACTCAGAACTTCATCAATATTTATTCATAAACTTAGAATGGTATACATTGCTCTGTTCATATGAAAACTAACAGCAAACTCTGTCTCTTATCATACAGATTCTACTTTTATTTATCACACTAACTCTTACATGATGTCTTTCTATCTCCCTATCACTATGCTTCTATCTCACTTCTATCTATCCATTGCTCACTCATGTAGGAGGAGCACTTATTTTAAATCAAGAAAACAACTACTAACTAACCCTATCAGAGAAAGATGTGGATTTGAAATGTATCCTAGAATCGGGGAACATACTTCATAAATGAGTTTATCCATTCAACTAGACCCAGAGAGAATATAGCACTCCACTCTTCCAGATTGACTAACATTTAAAATCCTTCCCAATAGTTTCGGTCAAAGATTCTTCACTAGAGCTTCCTTGAAGTCGTGTAGGAAATGGGATTTACTGCAAGGCCGAGATCGGTTGTGCTTGACTCGATCATACCTTCTTCAACAACCTACGAAACACAAGGTAACAGATGCGAAATAAAAGGTGCATGGCACAAACATAATATTCATTCATTAATCACATATTTAAATCTATTTCATCATTCAAAAACTATATGTGTTATACCAGTCATTTAGGGAGTCAAACGGGTACCTAATAAATGTAGACATGTCATCATGATAAGCTACAGGAATCATGAAAGTATATTGCTACAGGATATCGCAATAAAAGGATTCTTAAAGAGTTTAAACAACCATAAACAATAGAAATGAGGGTAGTAAAATTACACCAAGATATCCAAATCATGAGCACATTTTGGGCTCATCATTTTGCCCCCTACTTAACCCAATGTTAGTCCTCTAGCATTACACTTCCTGGTGGTCTCTCTGAAATTAGTGGTTGTGGCATGACTCTGAAATGGAGTTCCAAATTTGTAATAAAAGCTTCTGAAAATCTGCCACCTTTCATACCTTCGAGCTTCTGTATCTTCATCAAGATTTGTAGCCTGGTAAGGATAAAGGGGCGACATTAGCACAGGAGGTCTAAATGTCAATGGAATCCATAATTCAAACCTCTTTTGAAGTCCTAATTGTATGTATCTGCTTGATCATTTGAGAATTGCTGTAAAATTCAGAGGACTATGAGGCTCGGAATTTCTTAGCCCAACAGTTAATCTTTCCCACCTTTTCTCAATTTCGGTGTATGACAACCTCCAAAATGAGTATGGTTGTTCCTAAAATTCATCATATACCTATTTCCTGAGATCAAATATTTTCATCCTAGCTGTATTATTATGAAAGCTATATGCCAGAGTAAACCAGGTTTTCAGCATTGCATGGGGTCTAAACTTTCAGGGCGCAATGGAACAAGCTCATTCCTTTCGGCTTCCTCATATGTTTCCCATTGCCTGCCATAATTTGCTTCATTTGCTACCCATGACATAAGTGATCTCAAATGGATATCACCAATATACAACAGGGGATTCCACTCTATTTTGAATGGAATTATAAAGCCATGTAGATAGAATTCACACAAAAATTTTCTTAGCCAATTAGGGGCTCCCTGGTATGCGTCGTAGAATTCTCTAGCAGTGTGAATAATTTGATCTTGATTTATGGAGATTCTCATTAGTTGGAACCACAAGAATTGTTCCTTAAGGAACAAAGCATAAACTTTGGGTGGTGGTCTACATTCCATAATCTGACCAATTACTTTCAACATTTCATCCATTTTCTCCTTTAACTCTAGGATTTCCTGTTTCTTCCCTTCAATTTCCTTTTTCAGTTTCTTCTTTTCTTCCTCTCATAGACTTTGTTGCATTTTAGTCTGGGCTAGATGGCAGAAAGTCAGGGTTTGCAATGTAACTAGTTTCCATGTAGCTTTGACATATTGCAAAAACTCAATTAAAAATATCTTTTTATAAACAACAATGGCTTGACAGGTTGCAGGGGGAAATGTAGCTTCATTGGCTACTTCCAATTCTTCAGTTAGTTCCTGCTCTTGTTGTAGGATGAATTCCTATTGTTGCAATGGAGAAGACTGTGCTTCCTTCGAAATTTGCATAGCAGCAACAGCCAAGTCATCAAGACTTGGTACCCCTCTTTCATTATGCTCAATTTCCTTTGTCTCAATTTGTTCCTCTTCGGGAATGAATGAACTCTGTGTAGCACTCTCAGACACATTCTGAGAAACATCAAATTCAGACTCTACGGATTCTTCTAAAATTATAATAACCTCAAGTTGAGGTGATTCAGGGGAGGTTTTGCATTGTTTCCTTGTGGAAACTCTTCTTGGAACTGATGCAACTGTAGGAGGTGTTCTTATAGCCTTCCTCTTTCTGAACTATCTAGAGAGTTCTTCCTTGTCAGAGGATGATGGTGAACTACTAATAGCAACAGGTGTTGCTGTAGGAGAGATGGCTATAGGGGAAGATGCTGCAAGAGAAGGGCATTGCCTTTTCTGAGAATGAGGGTTAGACTCTGGGGTTTTTTCCACCCCAGATGACTCTCCTACCTTTGTTTTTCCCTTCTCTCTCCTAGTGGCAAACCTAGTTTGTACTCGGGCAGAGGAATTTGGTGTGGGAGCTACAGGACCAGGTGCTGTAGGAGCAAATGACCCTTGCCCTATTCTTCTACTGGTAGATGCAATTTCTTCTTTCTTTTTTTGAGGCCGTGGGGTAAGTACCCTAGGGGATTCTAGAATTTGCAAGATCTTTTGGGCAACAAATTGTTGTCAGGAAAGAGGTGAGACATCTCTCAAAGAGTGTTAATCAACAATTTGATAAGGCCATGGTGAGCAATAGAATTATCTTTCCCCTATTGGGTTCCATGGACACTTTGTTCCAAAAATTTTAACAAGAAGTTTGGAACATTTACAACTAAACCATGCCTCATATGACTTAACAATTTGAAATGGTAAGAATGTAGGTAAGAGAAACAACCTTCACATGTTAAATACCTAATTATTTAAGCAGCATATTCTAGATATGGAGGAGGCAACAATACTCACTTGCATCCCTGCTTGGAGACTTCCAAAGGTCCGTTAGTGGGTATTGTAAATTATGCCCTTGCAAAGAGCATCCGAAGAAAAATTTTCTCCAACAGTTGGAAGCCCGGTTACCTCCGCAATTCTTTCTTTAGTTACAACAACTGTTAGACCCCATACAGCAGCCTCCCCTTTAGAAAGGGTTCTCAAAAATTTTCCTGCAGCCTCCTCATTGAAAGCATTTAAACTTAAGAAGTAATTTAACCATCCACAGAGGCTGAATGCCTGGACTGTTTGAGGATTTTGCAATAATAACTCATGAGCTACAGGCTCATGTTGCACCAGCTAACCACCCATGTTCATATTTTTTCCTTAGCTGAACTCAACTCTTTGTTGAAAATCCAAAAATTTCCCTTTTTGTTTCCCTTTCTATTTTGGTTCTTTTTGGTTGTGCCATCACTTTTCTCTTTTTCCAAAAATGAACTTTTTGAACAAGCAGTGTAGTTTTAATTGTAATTTACAATGAAAAACATGCAATGAAAAAGACATGCGAATCATATTTGGAAAGTACCAGAAAAATAATAAAGAAAGGTTATCTAAGCAGTTGTGGTAGTGGCGAAAAGACAGGTTTTAAAAAGTGGATTTTCTCGCCCCCTACTTAGAGTATGACATGTGTTCTCATATGTACTAAAGAATAGGCAGAGATTAGGTAATAATGACTAATACAGACATAGTAGTAAATGAACAAAATGAAATAAATTGAATATGTGAGAACAAAAGATATGGCATACCTTTCAATAAATGCTTGTACGTGTTGAGAAAGATGATGGCTTCGGCATGAGGTGACAGTTGGGAATGATATCATAATTAGGGGTGGTGTAGATGAATGAGGTGGATGGGTGATGTGGGCAGATGAGATGAATGAATGGAATTGATGGATGGGAGATAAAGAAATGAGATGTGGCGACAAGTGAAATGAAGAAAAAGGGGTTTCCTTAAAAAAAAGAAACCTTTATTATGAGCATGCTTTTAAAAAATTATGGTGAAGTTGTAGGAGAAAGGCTAAAGCCTTTAGCTACAGGAAGAGTAGCGGTAGGATCCTGATTGAACTGCTACATGAATTCTTCTTTTGAGATTGGTTTATGGTACAACCGGAGGCGGTGTCCATTAACTAATAGCTTGAATCTAACATGATCAATTGTAACAAGTTGAACTGAACCATTAGCAAATACAATTTCAATTTCATACGAGCCCAACCATCGGGTCTGCAATTTTCCTAGACTGTCCTTGTACCGTGAATCATAAAGTAGAGCCCAATCTCCTATTTTGAATTTCTTTTCCTTAATGTATTTATCATGCCACCTCATTCACTGATTATGTATTATCTCAGTGTGCTACAGGGCATTCTTTCAGAGTTCATCCAGAGCATTGAGCTACATGGTTCTATCCTTTTGTGCATTTGTTAAATCCATGTCCATCTTCAGTGCTGTTCTAAGAATCTTATGTTCAAATTCTATTGGCATCATAGCTATTTTACCATACACCATTTTAAAAGGTGTAAATCCTATAGCAGTCTTTCAGGTGGTACGGTAGGCCCATATAGCTTCTGGTAACCTTGTGGCCTAGTCCTTCCTATACAAATCTATAGTTTTAGTCAAAATGGCCTCTATGTCTCTATTGGTGACCTCAACCTAACCATTGGCCTGGGGGTGATAAGGAGTTGATTTCCTATGTCATATATTGTATTCATTGACTAAAACTATGATAAGTGTAGAAGTAAATTATGCTCCTTGATCTGTGACTCTCCCTAGGAACACCAAACCTAGTAAATATTTCCTCATAGAGGAATTCAGCCTCTTTATTATCCCTAGCATGTTTCATAGGTTTAGCCTCTACCCATTTTGTGACATAATCTGTGCATACAAGGATGTAGGACTTACCATTGGAAGGTGGGTCAATTGGTGCCACAAAATCTAGTCCTCATTTGTTGAAGGGTGTAACTACAATTTGTGGAAATAGAGGCATCTCATCAGAGCGAGTTGGTCTTCCCATTCGTCGACATTTGTCACATCTCCTGGTATATTTGGCTACATCTCTATACAAATTTGGCCAATAGTAACCAGTATTTAAAATTTTCATTGCTGTTCTTTTGGCAGTAAAATTTCCACCACATGGCTCATCATGGCTTGCATGCAGTATATCATGAGTGTCCTCCTCTTGTACACATTTCCTCATAACTTGATCTGGCCCTATATAAAACATGCAATTTGTAATCCAAGAAAATTTAAAGCTTTTCTCTACCAATAATCTCTTTTCCTTAGGGGAGAAATGAGGAGTTCTTCGTGTAGCCAAATAATTTGCTATATCAGCATACCATGGGTGAATAACCTTAATTGCAAATAGGTGCTCATCAGGAAATGAGTCTTCAATAAGTGTAGAGTCATCTTGCCTTTGAATTCTATAAAGGAAATCAGCAACTACATTGGCTTTACCTGGCTTGTCCACAATTGTAATGTCAAATTCCTATATCAGCAACAACCATCTTGCCAGTCTCCCGAATATTGAGCTTTTGTTCATGAGATACAGGATTCCTACATGATCAGTGTGGACAAATATCTGATAACCAGTGATATAATGCCTGAATTTATTGAGGGTGTAGATGATTGCCAACATTTCTTTTTTTGTAACAATGTAGTTGAATTCATCCCCTTGCAGATTTTTGCTTATGTAGTAGAGTGCATGTTCTATCGAACCATCCTTCTGCCCTAACACTGCTGCAGTTGCATAATTTGATGCATCAGTATGAATATGAAATGGAAGTGACCAATCAGGTCCTTTCAGAATAGGTTCCTATGTAAGGGTAACTTTCAAATCAAGAAATGCTTTTTCACATTGCTCTGTCCAAGAAAAATCTACATCTTTCTTTAGCAAACTGTATAAGGGGCCTGCTATTTGGCTAAAGTCCTTGATGAATCTTCTATAGTATCTAGCATAGCCTAGAAAGCTCTATACCTCTTTCTGCTTAGTAGGAGAGGGTAGCTTAGAGATGACCTCGATCTTAGCAGGATCAACCTAAATTCCTGTAGCAGAAATATAGTGACCAAGGACTATTCCCTCCTGCATCATCATGTAGCACTTTTGACTATTCAACAATAGGTTGTGATTTTCACATCTTTGTAGTACTTTCTCCAAGTTGGTCTAAGCTTCCTCAAATGTTGTACCATAAATAGTAAAGTCATCCATGTATATTTCCATGCAATCATATGAGATGTCTGAGAAGATACTTATGACTGCCCTCTGGAAAGTTGCAGGAGCATTACAAAGACCAAAAGGAAAAACTGAATAGGTAACCATTCCCCAAGGGCATGTAAAAGTATTCTTTTCCTGATCCTCAGGAGCAATCTTGATTTGATTGTACCCACTAAAACTATCCAAGAATGAGATGTACTTTTTCCCTGCTAAATTATCCAGAACTTCATTAATGAATGGAAGAGAAAAGTAATATTTCTTTGTTGCCAAATTGAGCTCTCTATAATCAACACATACCCTCCATTTTACCCCTTTCTTAGGAACAATGACTAATGGGGAAACCCACTTACTATCAGAGATTGGGTAGATAAAGTCAGCTGTTAACATTTTCTACAATTCTTTTTTAACAATTTCTCTCAAGGCTGGATTAATTCTTCTTTGCGGCTACCTGATAGGTTTGAACTCACTGTTAATGTATATGCAATGTGTACAGAGTTTTCGGTCTAAACCTTTCATATCTCCATAGTCCCATGCAAAATCTGACTTATGACTAGTAATCATTTTGATCATAAATTCTTGTTGCTTACTGGTGAGGTTTTTATTAATGCTCAAGGTTTTTCCTGTAGCTACCTCAACTTGGGAGGTTAAGTCTATCATAGATACTTCAGACAGAAATGGCATGTCTACCTCATGGGGTATTAAGGTGTGTAAGCAATCAATTGTTGCAGGATAATGAGCTAATCTAGACGGACAAAGAATAGTCTGCAAGGAACATGGATTTTTTTCACAATGAAAATAATTAGTACCATAGTTATTCAGCAGAATATTGGATAGTATATCTTCTTCTTCTTCTTGCTATGCAATGAAAGATTCTATGGTAATCATCATTAAATTGGCCACAGAGTTCACTTCCTCCTCTTCTCCCAAATCTGGCCAAACAACATCTCTAGACTCAAGTTGGGGTAGTGCTGGAGAATAGAGGGTAAGCTTCTTTGTGCTATATCCATCAGATATTGTCATGTCACTTGATCTACAACCAATGCAAGCATCAGCAATAGCCAACCAAGGCCTTCCTAGTATGACAGTGTATCCCCCCAATGATTCCTTTCGAGATAAGACCATAAAATCAGCAGGGTACTCCCAGGAATCCTAGGTGACTACCAGGTCTTCAACTACCC
>VDFB02094950.1:0-65875 GCA_007258455.2 Sequoia sempervirens | reverse complement strand
TGATAGATTTTTTCCAAGCATCCATAGCTTGTTTGAAAGCACCTATTTTAGGCTTTTAGCCATAGCAGCAAGGCAGTGAACTGTTTGATAAAATGCTTTGGTAGACATGTATGAAAAATGTGGTAGCATAGACAAATGTCACCATCTGATATTTATGTAGTTGTAGTATGTTTTGTGCAATGTAATCAGCGTTATGAATATAACCAACAAAAAACTATTTTCTATAATTCATGGATTGAACTCTGTAATTTATTTTCTCTCAATGTATGTATGCTATGGAAATGCCAATAAATTTTTAAAAAGTAGTATGCTATGTGTGATACTATCAACAATGTAATTATATTAATCGACACTTCTTTACATCTAACGTGATTTTCAAACTTTTCATAGGCTGCCCAACACATCGAAGGCAACAAAGGCAAGACTAGAAAAAGCAATTTAACAACACAAACTTGCCTGTGGTTATATGAAATTAGCCGCATTAGATTCAGGTATCAATAAATGAAATATTGCATCCAAATTATAATAAATTGAAAACAATTTTGGTTTTATCACACCATAAAAGAAAAATTCATGATCTTCTGCAAAAATGTAGGGCTCTGAATTCAACAGAGTTCCCACAAAAGAGGACCTGAAGATTGCCTTCCAGCAAGGCTATGGAGCTGTGGCTGAATGCCTAAGAGCCTTGACTGGCAAACACAATCTTCCATTGCATCCTAAACATAGGTAAATAAATCCAATAAAGTTTATTTAAAATTGAATACTTGTGCAATCTATTCAATATTAATTTCCACCATAAAGTAATTACATGCCTATTTGTTTTAAACATTCAAGCAATGATAATACTGCACATGACATTGGAATGCAGCCTGGTGAGGGTGGAGCAGAACATGCAGATGAAGGTCTTGGTGTGCATCCTAGTACTTTAGAGCATGTAGAGTGTGATCAACATGTTGAGCATGATCAAGCTAGAGAAGATCAGGAACATGATGTGGCCCCATCAGGTAAAGAGGACCACTCTAAAGTTCTTTTAAACATATTTAATTGCAATTGGTGTATTAATTAATGCAACCTTTCGTGTTTCAACTTTAGAGCATGTAGAGCATGATCAACATGTTGAGCATGATCAGGCTAGACAAGATCAAGAACATGATGTGGCCCCATCAGGTAAAGAGGACCACTCATATCTCTCTTAAAACATATTTAATTTCAATTGTTGCATTAATTAACGCAACCTCCGTGGTTTCAATTGTAGATCGATTTAGAGGGTGTCCATGTTGAGCATGAGTCTATAACAAAGTTTAGAACATGATGTGGACCCATCAGGTAAAGAGAACCACTCTAATGTTCTTTTAATTAATGAAATACTTGTAACAATAATAATAAAACATATCAGTTTAACATTTCTTTCTTATTGCAGCAGACCCCCCCTTGAAGCGGCGTCCACGTCATGAGCAAACGACTACGCGTACATTAAGATCACAAGTAAAGGGCAGAACAACTAAAGGGGAGATAGATATTGATTTAGAAAACAATACTCCACTTCAGCTTTATGTAGCTTTCAAAAAGAAACAAAAAAAGAAGTGATTGTAATCATATCATGACAACCATATTTTTGATATGTAAAAATTGAAAGAATGAATATTATATATTAATGAATGAATGTTATATGTTAATAATGGATGAATGAATGTTATATGTTATTAATGGATGAATCAATGATTACTATTATATGATTGGGTATGGGGAATTGAGAGTGATGTGAGGGGGGAGCAGCCAAATGAGCTTCCACCGTCACGTGGTTGGCCCTGTTAAGTAGAGAATATTAAACTATTCTCGAAACAAAGAGAAGCTCAATAAGGTAATGCACTTTTCAATATAAGAAATGCATCATTTGAAGCATCAAACCAATATACAGTTTGTATGTATGATCAGTCGTCAGTCTCCGCAATGGCACATTTCCACGAATATTTTTTTTTTAAAAAAAATTAATGCTTCATCGCAATTTCGACGAAACCCACCAACGAATCAACAGAAAGGCTCGACAAAGTTGCTATAGCTACGACAAAGATTCCATCGTAATTCCTTGCCCATTTTGTCGCACTTTTGATGAGCTTTCAGCGTTTCTACGATGCTACTCCTTGCCCATTTTGTTGCACTTGCGACGAACTTTTGGTGTTCTTCCGACACTACTCCTTGCTAATTTCGTCGCAATGTCAACGAACTTTTGGTGTTGTTTCGATGCTACTACTTGAATATTTCGTCGCACATTCGACAAAAGTTTGGTGTTGTTTCGACACTACTCCTTGCACATTCTGTCGAAATGGTGACGAACGTCTATTATTGTTTCGACGCTACTACTTGCCCATTTCGTCGAAATGGCGATGAACGTCTGTTGTAATTCGTCGATGGATACACAAATTTTTCATCGATATTCTGACGAATGTCAGAGGTATTTCATGATGCAGTCGACCGGCGATTCTTCGCCGTTAGTTCGACATTTAATTTGTCGTCGGATGTTTGATGAAAAAATAGGGACGAAAAGATTTTTGCCATTTCGTCGCTCTTCCGACAAAGATTTGTCGAGCGACTGACGAATGGCCATCAGAAGATGGTGTCAAATTCAGTAGTGACTTTTGTTAGGCTTTGATACAAGAACTATGTTGGAGATCCATTTTGCATAGTCAATTGATCTTATAAATCCCACATCAAAGAGTTTCTTAAGTTCTTTAACTAGTAGTGCCACACGAGGATGCATCTTTCTAAGTTTTTGTTTCACAGGTTTTACTCCTAGTTTAATGGAAAAGTGATACATTATAAGATTAGGATCAAGACCTGGCATGTCTACATAAGACCAAGCAAAGTTGACTTGATTTGTTCTGAGAAATTCCATGAACTCGAGTATTTCTTTATCTGTCATTGATGCTGCTAACTGTAGAATCCTCAGTTTCTCTGTAGTTTCAAGATTAACTGCTTTTGTAGGCTCCATCAAGATAGGTGATCACTCATGATAGTGCTCCAGGAGAGTGTCAAGCATCCCATCATCTGGTGCCTTAAAAAGGTTTTCACCATCTGATATGCTCTTTGTTTTATCTTTTGTTTGATCTAACACTGCCAGATTTTGGTTTTCACCATTAGATCTTTCTTTTTTATTTTTATTTTTGTAGCTAGGGAACTTGACACCCTCCTGACTAAGGATCTCATGCTAAAAATCGCTAGTGGAACAATCAATTACATCATCTGCGAAAAGGAAGTTTATGATAGATTCGTTAGTTGGAAACATAGGTATATCAAGAGGTTCAGATAGATCCCAATCAATGAGATCGAGATGTATTAGCAGTAGCGGGTCATTAGGTTGCATGAAATCGGCTATGGTTATGGTCGTAATAGAGGTGTCTATAGGATCTGAGGTATGAGGTAGATCAATGATGGTACTGTCCTCATGATAGTCTTGTTCGATTAAATCTGACTCGGTATCACTAGAATCATAGTTGTGCTGTAGTTCAGATTCGTGTGGTTGGGTCCTTGACCCTTCTCCTTTGATTAGAGTAGGCATATACTTGTGTATCACATCAACCTGTTTATCCCTCCAGAATTCATCATTATGGATGGTATCCCATTCGTATTCTCCAAAGTCTGTGTCAAATTTATTATCGATGAAATTCTGAATTGTTGTTAAGCATGCTTCCCTTGGATCAGAACTTTCTTGCAATGTGAGTACAGTATCATTTAATTGTTTGGATGTTTCTTTCGAGCTAGTATCATAGCCTAGTCCTATTTTATCTTCTACAGCAAGTCTTGGAGGATCAATAGGCTCAACTACCCCTTGTTTTCTTTTTCCGATAGGACCATTGCCATCATAGCCCATCTTTTGCATGATCGAATATCCCTTACCATATTTATCAATTGGTAACTTGATATTGAGAACTGTTTCATCTTCATCTTTATAGAGCCAACTTAGAATATCTTTGTCCTCAAGATCTTCCATGCGGAATTTTTCTTTGATTAAATGTCCATTAAACTTTGTATTTGGCCCTGTTGGTGGTTGCGTTGATGTTGACACTACATATATTTGATGTTGCGTGATAGAAGGTTGTCCATGTGACCGAGGCGACGTAGGAATATTAGCTAGATAGAGAGAATATTCTCCTACTCCATTGTCCTTGAACCATAATTGATTGTCAAAGCTTTTGGTTAACTGACTGATTTGTGTATCAACTTTGAGAGAAGTATTAGCAAGAGCTTCTCGATTATTGGGAACCAAAGTATCTTGACTAGCTTTGATGTTGGCACAAGTTTGACTTTTTGAATTGTTAGTTGTTATCGTGATCTCCTGTCTGTCATAAGGAAACTTAAGACACTGATGATATGTAGATGGTACAAATTGCATTTCATGGATCCAAGGACGACCCAACAAGATGCTGTATGCAAGATCACAATCTAATCCTTGACAGAAAGTATTTTTGACAACAGGTCCCACTCTGATTAGTAACATGATTAAACCTTTGGATGCTCTTCCCTCATCATCATAGGCTTTAATAGTAATCTTTCTTCTGGGATCAATGGAATCCTCAAAAAATACTAAATCCCGAATTAATTTCATGGTACATATGTTCAAACCAATACCTCCATCTATTAGAACTTGTCCAACATGAAACTTGTGGACAATGACTTCTAAGTATAATGATGAATTATGGGGATGTTTCATGGAAACATTATCTTTTTCAGAAAATGAAAGGCATGTGGGTGAGGAAAAATGTCCCACCATGGCTTGAAATTGATCCACATTCAAATCATCGGATACAGTTGTTTCAATGAGGGATTTGTCTAGAATTTCCTTATGTGCTGGGGAAATCTTAAGAAGTTCCAAAATAGAGATCTAAGCGGAAGTTTTTCCAAGTTGATTGATTCAATCATATCGATGTTGAGGCAGTGGCACAATGGATTTTGAAGGAGCACCTTTTAGGACAACTTTAGTTTGTGCCCTTGTTGTTACGTTAACTTCTCCATATTTCACTTTCTCTTTGACTTTTATAACATTAACCCGCTTGTCATCAGCATACATATGATTGATTATATGCTCATCAATATGATTCACATTTTTCCCAGAGGACTCACCCTTTTGATAGTTGGGAAAAGGATTTTGAAATGCTTGGTGGCCTTCGTTTGATTGTCGGTTCCCTTCTATTGTGACAATGTCTTTGTCATTTAAATCTTGAATAGCATTCTTCAAGGCTTGGAAATTATTCATATGATGGCCTTTACATCTATGATATTCACAATAGTATGTATCATTCCACGATGGCGGCTTCACACTAGGTTCGAAGTTACGCTGAGGTGGTAGGATAATAACGTTCTTTGTCATCAAGTCTTTAAGGGAAAATTCTAGAGATTGTCCCAACGGAGTAAAAGTTCTTCTGTTGGAAAAAAATGAAGATCGTTGTGGATTTGTGTTTGATGTATTTCCTAAGGCATTATTGTTTCCACGATACCCTTGGTTGTTGGTATTACTTTGATTTGGAGAAAAAGTTGGATTTTGGTTATTCCTCGGGGGAGGAGGATCGTTTCCTTTATTTGTAACCGAGTTGACATTGTTATAGTTGTTGTTGCAAGGAATACTAAGATCAACTGGATTAGTTGAGACATGATGTGCATCTACAACACCATCATTCACCACATTCTTGTTGCAGGTCCAAAACTTAGATTTGCCATTGTGGTTCAATTTGAGGAGTTAGGATTGTCTCTGTCAAGTTTGATTATCCCCCTTTAGACCAATGCACTTGTTGTGCATATTTTGCACACACGCACTGCCATAGGCAGGGACCCCCCTTTTTTTCACTCTCGATAGGCTGCTTTGCTCCTATCTTGTTTTGCTTGCCCCATTTTCCAAGCCCAAATTGGTCATGTGCCTTCAAACGATCAAATCCTCCTAACCAAATTCACGTACTTGTGGCATTCAAATCCACCAAGAAACAAAGTCCCTCGTCCCTTTTCTGCCTTTTGTCTTGTTCCTGCTAACTTGGTCCCTGATCACTCGATTCGCTTTTTTCCACATTTTTGACTTTAGGGCCAACTTTTTGGTGGATTTGGGATGTGTTTGAGGTGCCTAAGTGAACTGCCAAAGTTTCTTCAATGTTTCATTAAGTTTCGGTGGTTTTAGAACTTTCCCTCCGAAACTCCCTTCCTCTTTAGCTATTTTGGAAACCTCTGTGGACCGTTGTCGGTCCGGTTTCCACATTTTTTACTTTGGGGCCAACTTTTTGGTGGATTTGGGATGTGTTTGAGGTGCCTAAGTGAACTGCCAAGGTTTCGTCAAGGTTTGGTTAAGTTTTGGGGGTTCCAGAACTCCGTCCCTCTTTGGCTATTTTGAACATCTGTGGAGCCCCGACAACCTGGCCCCTCTGTGGCCGTTTCCCGAACTCTGTCCCTCCGTGGCCGTTTTGGAACATCCATGGAGCCCCGACGACCTAGCCTCCAGAGCTTGGCCCCTCTATGGCTGTTTTGAATATTCATGGAGCCGCGGCGACCCAGCCTCCAGAGCCTGACCCCTCCATGGTCGTTTCCAAGACTTTGTCCCTCTGTGGCCATTTTGAGCTTCTAGTTTTTGTCAAATGAGTCCAATCTTAAGGAAGTTTTTCTGGACACTCTTCCTTCCCCTTTTCCCATGCACTATAATTAAAAAATCTCAGTGTTGCTATGTTTTGCGGGGTCTGGGAACTTCCCTTTCGGTTTGTTGTCCCTCGTTCGATGTCTGCCCCCTTGGGCCCACATTAATGTTTATGGTGCAAATGAGCTCCAAATATGGATATTATGATCTTTTGATGATGCATGGATGGATTTAACAAGGATTTTGCAAGATTTGACTAATGTTTTCCTTGATTTCAGTATGGAAGCACTTATGACACTTCATGTATGCAAGATTCAAGAAGCTTATTGTCGGTCTATCAGGAGACCCATCAAGAAAATTGAACAAGGAAAAGCGCATTGCTCCTGTCACCATTCATTTCATGTTCGCCTCTCCACCTAGCACACACCAACAGGGTCAGCGTTAGAAGAAGGACTATGCCAAGGAAGTCAATGACAAAAATGCAAGGGGGTGGTCTTGAAGAAGGCATGAAGAAGTTGTCCTACTTTTCACCAGATGATGAGTTGTTCGCCCGAATCAGGGGCAACCAATCAATTGATGTTAATTGTCGACAGGCTCGTTTGATCCAAGGAAGAACATTGCAAACACATCAAGTAAGAAGGCATCTTTTAGGAAGTTTTAGCTATAGTAAAAGGGAAATCAGCTAAATGATGAAACTGCTACAGCACCTAGGCACTAGATGACAAAACAAGGAAGGGACAAATGATGTATTTTAAAATTGTTGAATATTGTGGGGTAGGTGAAACCCTAATGTAATCAAATCTGGGCCACTCATTGGAAATTGATCCTAACCATTCATTTGGGCTTTGGAAAACTATAAATAGGGGCTTTCCCCTCATTTGTAAAGGTTGGAGAAATGATGTAAAGACATTCAACAGCAATAAAAAGCAACATTGCATGATTTATGAGTGTTCCTTTTGAGTTTTCTTTTTATGTATGCATGGTTCATCTTCCCTATTAGTTCAGGTGTTAATTTCTTGAATGGAAGTGGTCATGGTGTTTGTTGTTTCAGTATTTGATGAATTTCCAACTCATGCTTTTTGCGGTTCATTGATGATGAATCACTTTGCAAAGCTACTATGAGCCTCCTTCCTTTATTGTTGCAACTTAGTTCGATTGCATGAACATGATGTGTGCATGTAATATGAAAATATGCAGTCCTTAGAAGATTGCACTGGTTTTGTACAACTGTAGGTTTCTCTTGGCCAAGCAAAACCCAGTTTAGGGAGTTTGTCTACTGTAGAAACCTCTATGATCATTGTTCATTCATAGTTTTTGATCTAGGAACCTTATTTCTTCCCTATCCTTTTTCCTTTTTTTTAATAAGTACCTTAGGAAAGGTTCATTGCACATTGTAAAGCTAAATACAATGATAAAAATGGAGTTCAAGACCATTGTTTGAACCTACAACAAATGCACAACAACTTCTCCATTTTAGGAACTCCATTTCAAGACGCAACTTCCCATGCTTTGTAACTCATCCATAAGTCTACCTTGTGATTCCAGCAAATCATATCAAACAACTGAGATATTCCAAGCACTGTCAAGACTTGACATTAGAGACCTTGGGATAGTGTTCTGCAATTTGATTATGGAAGATTGTCTTTCAAGAGAGGTGATGCACCTATGAATTACCTGTGTTGAGAAGTGCATAAAAAACACATCAACAAAACTGGCGCTAGAAGGAGGGCTGACACATTGGGAATACAAAGTTGAAGGTTGGAAGTGATTCATTTTATGCCCTCCTCCTCCTAATGCCATCAACAGAATTGGCACTAGAAGGAGGGCATGACATGTTGAGGCTACAAAGCTGAAAGTTGGCACTTCGAAAAGAGCACTTTCAAAGAAGAAATCTGAGATAAAGAGATCTCTTTTAATGCGAAAAATCAAAAAATTTTGAAGGAAAGTAGAAGTTGAGTCAAAATGGAGCAGCATGCACAAATTGACATCACTCAGCTGCAAGCAGATTTGAACAAGAGATTGAAGAAGCCATTGTAGCAATTTGCATTGGTGGATAGATGTCGGATCCATTGCACTCGCAGGCACAACAAATTGGGATGTTTGACTTTCTTGAGCTGAGTTAAAAGGATCTTGCAGGGAGAAATTCCCTTTTGGGAAATATACCATCCCTTGGCCCCTGAAGACCCATAGGAAAAATTGTAAACCATGGTAGCCAAGGCGTTTAAGGAGCTGATCTAGGAACATTTGAGCAGCAAAGACGAACCAAGATTGGAGGAAATATTGATGTCTAGTTGGTGCAGATTCCACAATGCACCCCACTCTGAATTCACTTGCTCGTCATGTAACAACATCATCGGTCAAGCTAAGGGTTGTTCGAACAAGTTGAAGCAGTCAACTCCCAATGAAGAGAAGTTATTCCATGAGAAAAAATAGCTATCAACATCCGGAGGACAGCAAAGTAAGGATGAACCAAGAAATTTGATACATTGAGCTGATGTTGGAGTAGCAGACATTGAAGTTGAAAACTAGGAGGAAGAGGCAGATTTCACTAGGACAGCAAGGTGCCTTGGTGAAAACCTGATTGAAACTAATTTAGAAGGCCTTCCCTCCACCAATCAAGGGTAGTCCTCCACTCCAGAAGAAGAGAAATTGGTAGGTGACGATGAACCAATAAAGTCTGCAGTCGTGGATGTTAGGACAACCAACTTAGATGCTGAAAAATAGGAAAGAGAAAAGGTTGATGACATTGGAACAGCAGAAAATGATGACGAAGGTATAAGTGAAATCAGATTAGAAGATCTATTCTCCGTCAATGACAGTGATCAAGAATCTGAAAATGAAAGTTTGGAGGAGTGGGAACAACCACTCGCCACGACTGTTCACCATCCAACTTCCCTCCCAAGTGATGATGAGGACCCGATCATGGAGAGATATGACCAGCTTGTCTCCAGGTTGGAAAAGGATTGGTTGGAGCTGAAATACCAAGTGGATTTAGAGGTGCTACTATTGCCAAATTGGTTTAGACTTCATGATTCATCACACTCAGAGTTCACATGCGAACTGTGCCAAGAAGCCATCAAGCAAGTCAAAGAAAAAGCAAGGCTGCCAAGTACCTGACCTCCTCTACTTGCTGCCCATATCAAAGAAGAAGACCAAAAGCCTGAATAAATTGATGGCTCAGCTGAAGGCGGGCCTCAAGAGGACATTGGGGCAATAATAGAAGAAGGACAACAATACAGTCTTAGACTTCCGAGCGATGAAGTAGATCAAGCGGGAATCTTGTCCACCAGTCATCAAGAAGTTCTTCCTCTTGAAGAGCAGTTGTGCACCATGGATGATAAGTTTTTTGGTGAGTCTTTGGAGGGAGATTGCGTAATGAATTTTGGTCCCCTTGATGAGGTGTCTTCAATTGATGACTTCTTTCCATTGGGAACTATACTGCGGAGGTATGCTCATGCCGAGGAGGAGCACATCCCAAAAGATGGTAGTGATGAATACATACTCCTTGAGCCCCTAAACAATGATGCACTAGAGTTTCCAGATTGGGAGAGGAGCTCTTTCTCCATTTACAAGAGCAGGCCCTCTATAGGATGTAATAAAGCAGTAAAATTGCATGAATGTAAAAGGAAAGTCTAGTATTCTGGTCACCCAGTTAAGGGAGAGCATAGACCTATTTCCACAAACACAGTAGACAATGTTCTTTTTAAAACCCAAATCACAATGATCTAAACTATGTGAAGATGTTGCTTCACAAAAAGTATGGGATTCATTTTAACCACAATATCAGTGTGTGGTGACTATCCTAGATTGCTTCATTTTAATCCATGTCTATCCTAGGGTTGCTTCTTTTTTAAAACCAGCTGTGACTATCCTAGAATTGTTCTTTTTAAACTAGAAAAAGGTTCTGTCTGCGGAAGGTGTCAGACTCATAAACCTGTTTAGTTACAACATGTATGTGCTAAAAGATCACCTATATGCACAACAATAACAAGTTAATGCACCAAAATAGATCTTAAATGCGCTACAAAAAAACCTAAATGCGCTACAAAAACTCCTAAATGCGCTAAAACAAAATACAACTATTTTTTTTTCACGAATATTTAATAAACTGAGTTGGGTATATGTACCATTTTGTCACGTATATGCGCCGAAATAGTTCTTGGATGCGCTGAAGTATCTGCAAAAGCGCTGAAATAAATTACAGATGCTCTGTAGAAACACGCGTATGTGCTTCAGAAATCCTCGTATGCTCTAAAACATAAAATTTTGTCAAAAATCTGAATTCCAAAACACAAAATCCTGTCAGAAAACCTGCAGATAAATATTAAAAATGGGGAAATGCCCCACGATGGGCGCCAAAAATGTGTGGTCAATTTTATGCGTGTTAAATATATAAAAAAAAAATGAATCAAACACACCAATAAGACATTATATCAAAAATAGAATATTTAAAATAATAAAGATTGCAAACTCAGTATCCTGTTATCGATGTCGTCCTATCGTCCTCTATCTCCAGTATTTGCATTGATTCCAGCTGGCTCTCAAATTGTATGCTAAGCTCAACGAACAGTCTTCCTAGAGAACGAGTTGGATATGAAATGCATGTAATGCTAAGATATGAATTCGCTAATGCTAAACATGATTGCTAAAATAAAATATTATGATGATGCTATGAATAATAAAACTATAATGAGAATGCTAGAATGCTATAATGTTAGAATGCAATTAATCTCTAATTCATTTGTTGTGTGTTGTAACCATTGCTTGGATTGGCATGCTATTTATAGAGTTTTTCAAAAGCTTTTGATTGGCTGATATAATCAACGATTGTGAAAATTCCTGGCAGATCGAACAGTTGAAGATGGATGAGAGTGAAGAAAAACAAAAGAAAGCAGAAAGCAAGATTTGTTTTCTTTTCTGTAAAAGAGGTACGATAAGATGAATTGTAAAAAATCATCTTTTTGTGAGATTATGGAAAGATTTTGAAGAAGATAAATAATTGAATTATTATTCATTTATGGGTGACACAAAGAATTTTTTCTTAAAATAGAATATTTACCCAAAATTTGAAGAATAATGAAATATTTCATAATTATATGGAAGATATGGAAGATATTCAATTATGATTTTGAAAAGATATGGAAGATATTCAATTAAATAAAGATCTTTATTTAAACTTTTTAAGAAATGGTATGTAAATGAAATTAATTAAATAAGATATTTAATTAATTAGAAGAAAGATTTGAAAATATTTAAATTTGATTAAATCAAAAAGACTTAATTAAATTCAAAAAGTGATAATTAATTAAAATAAATAAAGTGTATTTACTTAATTAATCAAGTGGACATATGAATATGAAATAATTAAATAAAATTGATAGAAGAATAAAATGAATGAACAATATAATTAAATTGATTATATGTAGAGGACTTTAGAGAAATTAATTAAATAATAAATATTTAATTAAATGTCAGGATTAATCAGATATGACCAATTTTATGCATATACACAATTAACACATCAACAACAGTAAGCATAGACCCAAAAACGCTTCCAAGTCAAATATCAATGGCGCTGAGCAAGCCGCCTCAAATGGGTTGCCTTCTCCATCTATATGTCCAGGTGAGCAAATTGCTAGATTATGTTGATGAGCGGACAAATGAGATTGGAGCCTTTGTTGAAACCATGTTTGTGGGTCCTCCAATAATAATTAAAAAAAAAGAAGTCATGACTATGGAGCGTTAAAATGTTCAAAGAAAGTGCCTTTCAGACTTGGTGAAGTGTAAGGAAATTTCAGAAGTGGAAAATCATTTCGTTCATTTAATATATGAAAACTCATTGTAGGAATTATAATCTATCATAGATCTAAGTGTTTCTACAATTTCAAAGAAATTTCAGCAATTTGTCTATTCAGTTTTCAGGATGTTGTATTTATATTAATTAAAAATTATAATGTAATGAATTTTTATTTTCAATTAATTAATAAATATTATTAATATTATCAAAGATCGAGACGTTTTTTGGTACATTTTGATAAGTAAGAATTGATGTGACAACTAGTAAAACCCACTTGATCAGACTCTCTAAATCTGAACATAAATTCAAACATTAAATTCAAACATTAAATTCTTTTATGTTACCTACCATTTCAATCTTATTTTATAAATTAATTATATATTTGTTGAATATTGTAATGTTTAAAAAAGTTATAATTTAATTAATTGAATATGATTGATAATATATTTTCTGATTAAAAACAATATATTTTTCCAAAATGTGAATCTTTTGAAAATATAATATTTCAATCTTTTGACTCTGAAAAAATATATGATTGTGGGGCCTTTGCATAATCAAGTATCTGGTATATCTTCCCATTCCTAGGCGGCTTGTCTCTGAACCCACTGTTTCGTTTACGTGATCTATTGGAATTGAAATTGCTTTTAGTTTCTTTACCGATACAAATGTTATACTTTTATCTATGTTACATGTGAATGATTGATTACTCTTACAATTCTGTTTCCATATTATGATCGTTTGTATTTGCAAATTTACTTTATGTTTGCATTTGCTGGTTCGATTTAGTAACAGTTGACAGGTAGTGGTGTAACTGTAATGGCACATGTTCAATTGTTTTTTTAACACCACCGTTGATGGGATACTGTGTTGCGGGAATATAAAGCTTTCCAGTTATAGGCTAACTGTTCAGCATATAGGTTAATTTCCTCAGGTTTAAGGCGTGTCTGGTATATTAAAATTTAGCTGCTTTCTGCGAAGATGGGAGATACAACAGATTCTTTAAAAGTTCCACTTATTCATGATAAGAGGGATGGGGATGTAGATATTTCATGTAACTTGCAGGGAGGCGAAGAAAGTGGGCCAGTGGTATGCTCAAAAGGTGTAGGAAGGAGGATTGTAGAAGAATCAAATAAACTATGGGCGATTGCAGGGCCTGCCATATTCAGCCGCATAGCTATGTATGGAACAAATGTTATTACTCAGGCTTTTGCAGGACATCTTGGCGATTTGGAATTGGCTGCCATTTCCATTGCCAGTACTGTCATTGTGGGTTTCAACTTTGGACTCTTTGTAAGTATCCAGAATCTATTCCGTGCCTTTTTCTTTCTATTTTTCAGTTTTTATGCCTTTTTTGTGTGTTTTTCTTTCCCTGCTTCTGTTTGTTGTTGAGGATATCGTCCTCGGCTCTCTTTAGCGCAGATCTTTCTCCAGCTGACATCTTTAGACCGTCTTCATATTGACAGTTTTAGTAATAGTTTTGACACTAGAGTAAATGATCACATCTAGGAATCTATGTCATCCAGAATCCAATCCATCTCATTCCTATGAGTTTAGCATCTGAATATATAGGACTTCTTCTGAATGGAAGCTATTCAATTCACAGCTAGGATACTTGTTTTTTAGATGTGGGGAGGAAAATCCTACTTAAGAGTGATTGGAAATGGAGGCAGATCATCTTTTCACAGATATGTCCAAAATCCAACTAAATTCCCATTTATCTTTAAAAGTTAAATTTAATCTCAGAGGGGCCATTGTAACTCTTGTTATGGGATGTTCGCTAAGTTCATCCTACCTTTCATTTTAGCGCCGCTTGTTTTATTTGTGGAAGTTGAATATATGGAAAAGGGACAACCGCCGACTTTACACGTCAATACTTATCAAGAGATAGGCTCACCTGCAAGAGCTAATTGGTTGTCTTTTTTATCAAATTTAGGTTGGGATGTACATTTAAATTTAGGATTTAGATGGTTTTGGATGTGGATATGCTGTTGTCGTTACTTAAATAAAGTATTTTTTATGCTGTTTTGTGATTTATTTTTAGGAAAAGAAAAAAAATAGATTCTAAAGTGTTGAAAATATTGAAAAAGAAATTTTATATATATATATATATAAACATCATTTTAAATAAATTAGTCAATTTCATAAATTAAATTTAAACATAAATCTAAATTAATATTTTTCAAAGGTTAAAGTTTAGAGTCTATATATAGTAAATTATGAATAAAAGATGTTGCTAATGTTTGATTTATTTTGGGTAGTTCACTCAAACTAATTTTTTAGAAAGAGGGGCTTTAAAAGCTAGTATTCATAAAGACTTAGAAAGCTTAATCATATTAATATATAATTGATTATTGAAAAATGCATTCTATGATGATACCATATGTACTCATTGCACCATCTACCTTCTCTACATAGGTTGTACTAAATCATTTTTTATGACAAATAAGTCATGAAGTAATACTTGATATATACTATTATACTAATATGTTTTTACAATTTGCCTTTCAATTTACTTCAAAAATGTCACTATATTGTTCTATAAATGATCATATTTTGACTTTCTCAATTGTCTTTCCTTAAGAAGTTTTGTAAAATATTTAAATTAATATATAGGCATTTTCAAAAATTATTCTTCACAAAGAATGTTGCATATCAGATGCTTCTTACCCTTAATTATTCTTGGTTACACACTATTAATGTGCATATCAGATGCTTCTTATCCTTAATTATTCTTGGTTACACTATTTTTTTCATTACCCTGTGTCAACTGCTAGGTTATGTGAGCTTATAGTGAATCAACAAATGATGCTTTTTACGCGAAGTCAATTTCTTTATGGGGTAAATTTGATGTCCCAGTGAACACTGGGTTGATCTCATTTTCTATTCGCCAAATTCAATGACACGCATTTTTCTATGCAAAGACCCGAAGAGCTAATAGCTCTGAAAGCAAACCCATCACATGAATTCCCCAAATTTTATATCATTACATCCATTCTCTGTGCCAACCCGTCAACTGAATTGCAAACAATGCTTGGTATGGTAATTTGCAGGTGTTCATAGTCATACTTCATATTTCCTGTTTGTTATAATCATCCCTGTTCTTGTTTTAAGTTTTAATAGTACATGTCTATTTCGGCTATAATCAACGAATCAAAAAGGAACAAGAAATTTTTAAGGATGGGGTATTCATCTCTACTAGCATTGACCTCGTTGAACTTGGAACTGGCCATGGCAGTTAGGCATGGGTAGCGCCCTGGAGACCCTGTGCGGCCAAGCTTTCGGGGCTCGGAAATATCATTTGTTGGGAGTATATATGCAACGAGCATGGATTGTCCTCTTTGGTGTTGCAATTCTTCTTTTACCAATGTATATATTTGCAACCCCCATCTTGAAGATCCTTGGACAGTCAGATGATGTTGCTGAATTAACAGGAAGAGTTTCAATCTGGTTCATTCCCCAACACTTCGCATTCGTATTCCTCTTTCCTGTTCAGAGGTTTTTGCAATGCCAGTTGAAAAACATGGTCATTGCATGGATCTCTGCAGCCACTTTGGTGCTCCACGTTTTTCTAAGCTGGCTATTTATTGTTAAATTGGACATGGGGCTAATTGGTTCAGCAATGACATTGAATTTGGCGTGGTGGTTGCCCCCTATTGCCCAAATTCTTTATGCCACTTGTGGGGGTTGCCCGTTGACGTGGACAGGTCTGTCCAGAGATGCATTCACAGACTTGTGGTCTTTTTTCAAGCTTTCTGCTGCATCCGGTGTCATGCTATGGTTAGTTGCCAATTCACTTGTAAAGATGTATGATATACTTGTATATACTATATGTATAATATGTATTTGGGTGTGTCTCAATTAAAAAATGTAGTGCTGACATGCTTTAGCTTGTGAACAGTTTAGAGAATTGGTATTACAGAGTATTGGTCCTCTTGACAGGAAATCTGCCAGATTCACAAGTTGCAGTTGATTCTCTTTCTATCTGGTAAAATTGTAACAAGCCTTTTTTTGTGCAGTATTTATTTTGAAGCAATGCAGGAGTGCATATAATGCTGCAACTAATGTATTTAAAGTTTAAACCTTGATATGCATTTTGCAGCATGAGCATCAATGGGTGGGAGATGATGATTCCACTTGGTTTTTTTGCTGCTACTGGGTATGTAGTTGTACTGATAAATGTAGAAAGTATTTCCTGTATTGAAATGAAATGCAAAAAATATAAATGCCCTGGAGAGACCTTGTTAAATGTTTGAGATGATTGAAATGGCATCATTTGTAGCCCTAATGTTTGCAGGTTTATTATTTTCAAGTTCAGATTTATTTATATCACATTCTTAAGATTGATTACATTTTTTATAGTAACTTCCTAGCTGTTTTGAAGGCATGCTCAAGTTCCAACTAAGCTCAATCGAATTGAATGCGTGTACCAGGGACAGGAACATCATTTATTTTCATCCTTGCATTTCTAGTTGATAGGATCTCATTTTCTCAATTGAAATAAATCCATAAATTTCAAGGACATTTATTTTCATTCAAATTCTCAATTCATGGCTATTATGGACAAATCCACCTTTTCAATTCCCTGTTTCTTTTTCAAGCATTGCACGATTATTTTAATCTACACATGTCCATCTGTCTTGTCTTCATGAAATATGTGAGAAATAGGCATAGAGCTGGTCTTTTTAAAAAAAGCTTCTCATCTCGAAGAGAACATATTCATTTCAGCTAGCATTATGGAAATGTTCCATTCTTCATATCCTATATTTATTACAAGCTTTAGAACAATTTCAACTTAGAATTAGGATTGCTTTGAAAGACTTGGCTCGACATAAGGCAGCCAAATACCTAACTCATATGATTTAGTCCCCATCTTTTCTTTCTGTATCTTGTATAACCTACTTTTCAATGGGTGACTTCTAGTTATAACTACTCTGATACAGAGTTTGGCCTGGGGTGTACCCATACTGGATCCAGGTCCCAGTATGGTATGCATCTGGGTTCATCACAAATTCATCTTTCCCTGCACATCGTGACTGGATATAGTCTGTGTTTGTCTGAGCAAAGCTGGGCGACACCTGATCAGAACAGAAATCATCCTGGTCATACTAGGGCCCAGGAACAAACCCAGGCACTCACAGACACACAAAACAAATTTTGTTAATATAAAAAGAAGAAGGGAAAAAAACCTAAAACCTAATCTATGTGGTTCCTTTCTGGTAGCTGCTAAAACATATTATTGGAGTTTGAAATATAACAGAGTAGGAACAAACAATATAATGATTCAATTTTTAAACTGACCTGTTCTTACAAACTTTCTGCTGAGAAGCTATGTAGGAGAGAGGAACCAGTAATTGAGCACCCTATGTTGCAGGGTTTGCTGTGTTGATTTGAATCACATCAGCTAACCAAATTTTTATGGCACAATAATCAATTAATAGAATGTGCCACAGCTTCACTTTTTATTTTAGGCATCTGTATCAAGAGGAAGGCTGTTGTACATTATGTACTTTTAGTCTGTTTTTTTTTTTTTAAAAGAAATCGATATCCAGAAGCATTGATTGAGAAAATATCATAAAAATAATGAAAGATCTAGACCTGCATCCAAATCACTGCCCTAAATAGAAAACTAGATAGGCACCATTAGCAACAATATGAGCAAATCTTGTCTTTCCATAGCTAATGCAATTGCTTTTGTTTGGCAAGAAAGTTTGGTTTTGTATATCTTGTGCAAACAATGGATCTTTTATTTTTTGTAATATATATATTTTGTATGGTAATACCCAAGAAAAGAGAAAATCAATGTGCCCAAACAAAAAAACTTGAACCTGGAACTTAGAATAACTACAATTGATTGCAGGTCCAGACATTTTAGAATATACCACCTCTAGACATTGTCCCCATTGGGTGTAACCATTATGTCTGTCTCGTGTATGATAAAATCCAAATCGTAATTGATAATGAATTCTTCTTTAATTGAGTTAACGTTAAGCCTAAGAGGGGCAGAGTAGAAATATATTATTATTGCATTTCATTGTGTGTTACATATGATAGTTTACATTCTTATTTTATAGACAAAAGAACTGTTTAATAGCGACATAACTGTCTAAACTGAAAAATAGTTTACAAAATTTACAAATGTGTTAACCCTGATGATTAATATCCCCACTTAATTTGAAAAGGTTATGATGAAACCATGCAGTATTTTGAACTACTCAAACTTCTCTCATTTAAGCACTTTGGTGAGAATATTTGCTGGCTGAACTGAAGCTTCTTAAAAAAGCCTGTTACTATGACAGATCTTAAATTTGTTTGAACTAAGCCAGTTATCTTGACAGGGTTCAAACTTTGATACTAAGCCTGTTGTCTGGATAGGTCTCAAATTTGATAATGAACATGTTACTTGGACAGGTCTCAACTTTTGATAATGAGCCTATTGCTTTGATAGGTCTTGAATTTGATAGTGAGCTTGTTACTTTAACAAGTCTCAAAATGGGACTTGTTTTGTCCATGCTGCAATTTGAAAAAAAATGACCTAACTTTAGTGGTTAATATGAGTAGTCACCAACTATCAATATAGGAAAACTCTGCACTATCACTAAAAATAATTTCTGAAATAGTACACATTAGGTGCAACCAATATGTTGTGGAGGAACATATACACATCAACTATCCACTAATAATATTTGAAGTAGAACGCATTGGGTGCAACATAATATTGAAGTGTAATTACCACACCAATCACAAGGTGTCAACTATCTATGAAGTCTCCACTCAATTTTGACATATACACAAGATTCCCCCCTTGACAAATGAGAGAGTAAAATGGCAGCAACTTGGTCTCCCTGATGGAGTAAGAGTAGAAAGTATATACCATATTGAATCAACAAGAGACAACATCTTAATCTCTATAGCTTCATAATTGTAATATAATAGTAAGGACCAACATCATCATAATCATCATAAACTGCATATCTAACATACTCAACACAATTATATTGCTTAGTAAAATCATTTTTGTCATCACCAATAAAATTGTCGCCACCAACAATATTGACATCACCAGCAACATTATCAACATCATTATCATCACCAATAGTACCTTCAACAACACTCAACATAGCATTGTTTGGAGCATCTAACTCAATCTCTATCAAAGTCACAACTGCAATATCTAAAGAAGCGATTGGTTCAAACAAAGGATTAGCAACACATAACATAGATTTTTGCACTTTCTTTTTTAAAAGCAATAAAACGAATCATGAGTAAGTTGACCACATGAAGAACAGGGGTGCAGATCAAAGAAAGTACTAAAAAGATGACCTTGATCCACAATGGGAACAAATTTGAACATTATTGAACTTAATACATATTGCTTTTGGTTGCTTAGAATTTTGAAGCGCACAAGAATCACCAATAAGAATCTGTACAGGGTTCAACCAATATCAGCATTAGCAAACATTGTCTGCAAATTTTGATTGCGTTCAGCATATTTGATAGACCTTCAAACAGCCAATCTGATTTTAGGTAGAAATAAAAAAGCACTCTGTACACTCCTTTAGGCTGGTATGGGCAAAAAGAAAGATGAACCCTTTGTAAGGGCCACAGCAAGAAGATTAGCCAACAAAACAGTTAACATAGTGATGGATTCACAACTTTCTATGGGGACACTAACAAAGATAATATATTTTTCCTGTTGTGCTTAATCTCCTTTTCCAGCCTTCATTCTCTATCAACTTTCACACACAAGTTCGTTCACACAAGATAAACGATGAGCTGATGGACTGTCACGTCTCTGCACTCTGATATCACTGTTAGGCCCAGGAGGGGTAGAATATAAATATGTTATTATTGCATCTCATTGTGTGTTATATAGGAATGTTTACTTTCTTATTTTATAGGCAGAAGAACTGTTTAATTGCCACATAACTATCTTTTACAAAATTTACAAACATGTTGGCCCTGATGATTAACACATTAACAGTTAATACCATAATATCAAAAAACTTGTATGTCTTCTACTCTGCCTCCAATTAACTTTTGTATAGATTTGTTTGGTTGTAAATGCAGCGTGAGGGTGGCCAATGAGCTGGGCGCTGGAAATGGCAAAGGAGCTAGGTTTTCAGTGATCGTTTCTGCAACTACTTCGACTGTGATAGGCCTTGTTTTTTGTTTGCTCATTATTGTGCTTCGCCAGGAATTTGCTCTGGCCTTCACAAGTAGTCCCACAATTATAGAAGCGGTCTCTAAACTGTCCATTTTGTTGAGCTTTACTGTCCTCTTTAACAGTATTCAGCCAGTCCTGTCAGGTAAAGCAATTCAACTTTCTATTTGTATACGCATTGGTCAGAAATTCAAAGCCCTGTCTTTTTTTCCTTTCAACTTATTTGAATGAAACATGTCTATGAAATATTGACAGTGGTGGAAACGTTGTATTTCAGAATGAACCTAAAGATTGCGATCACCATAAGAGTTATGAGCACTGAACAAATCAAACTTAATTTCTACTCTTATATGACACTAACTCTGCATTCTTCTTCCTTATTTCAGGGGTGGCAGTGGGATCAGGGTGGCAATCTTATGTTGCTTACATCAATATCGGGTGTTACTATGTGATTGGTGTCCCTTTTGGAGTGATGCTTGGTTGGGTGTTTAAACAGGGTGTTTTGGTGAGTGCTACTTCTTCCAAGGAAAATAGGTTATTATAAAAACGAAATGAAATTTTTATTGACTTACAAGAAAGACTCTGGAACTTATGGGACCAGAAAATCATATTTATACAGTACTCATCAGATGTATCTAAAATCATATTCTGGATAATAGTTAATACTCGTAACAACACTTTCTGTTGCAATGGGTAGGAGCCTTCAACTTAGCTACACAGTGGCTGCCCTCATATCTTCGCATCTTTTTCACTCCTTCGAACATATGCTAATTGAATAGGTTCCTCTTCGGGTCTGTTTTGAATCTTTGTACGAAATTCTTTGTTTTCACTCTGGTTGTCAAGGGCAATCAACTAAGTGAAATAGGCTACTCACTGAATCAATAATATTTTACTAATACTGCACCCAAAAAATGACCAGATCATTGCAGTAGAGTTAACTGCTGTAGAATGAAAGCAATCCAACAACCAACGATTCTTAGTTAGAATGGCAGAGAGCAAATAACATTGAAGTTGCATTACTACTAATTATGAATAAGTTTTAAGGTCTCCTAAAGAATAATGCATGAAAGAATACTAGATAAATCTAGATGGTTTCTTTTACACATTGTTTGCTTTATTTTACAACTTAAATCACTATGCACCTTTTCCATGAATAGTTTGGTTCTTTCTATTGGTTAAAAAAATTGTTAAAATGGATCCATCTAGTAGTTGTTGGATAAATGTTGTATATTTGGCATGTTTTATTGTTAAATTTTTTATTTTTATTTTTAGTTGTTATTTTGGATTTTTTCTTTTTTTGGATGTATCTAGTTACATCCTATTTGTTTAAGGGTGAAGTAGGAGATTCATTATTGTATTAGGGAATATTTAAATTTTTATGCAATAAAGAAGAATTTTACCACGCTGAGCGTTTTTTTATCTGAAAGGGTCTTCTCAATTGAAAATAATACATTTTACTTTCTATTTATTCTGTTATTGTTTCAAATCCATTATGCACTACTACTATACACTTTTATTGGACTTCTTTTTCTCTACAAGAGTTTGATAGATTGTGTAAATTAAATGAATATTTCAACTTTACTTTCTCGAATTGAATGCATGGCATCCCAAATTCTATATGGCAGGGGATATGGGCAGGGATGATATGTGGGACAGCAGTTCAGACAGTTGTTCTGGCTTTTATTGTGTATAGATGTGACTGGGACAGAGAGGTAAATACTAGATCTCATTAAATTTGTTGTCTGCTCATTTCATGCAATTGTCAAATTGTCAGTGATTGTTTTTCTATACTAATTGCAGGCTGCCCAAGCCATAGATCGAGTCAGTAGATGACATGGGATATTATGTGTCCTATACCAAGGCGACGGATGCATCATTATGATTTAATTCAACTAAGTTGAATCAGCATCTCGAAACATTTTTTTTATTAGCTGCCATGGCTTTTTATTCTACTGTAGTCCAAACAGACCTCTCGGGGAAGGATAATTATGGGAGAATTTTTGTTTATTTTTAAAAATGTACAATTATCTTAATTTAATTTAGCTTTTAATTCCATCAGAAGGGATGGAAAAGCAAGGGAGTTAGTCCGAGTTGCTTCTTAAGAGCAAAGTAGGCAGCATTTTTGTAATGCATTCATGCAAATTGCTCTAGTTTAAAGAGAGTATCAGGTGATTTTCCATTTTTTAAGTACAGTAATTTATATTTATTACATTACTTTTACGCTATTCTAGTAAGGAAGTTTTTGGATTTATTCTTAGATTTAGATTAATATGACTATGCTGATAAACTAGTGTATTGAAGAACATGGATGTTAGTGTGAAATCAGACTGTAAACAATCATCAACACATCTTTAGAGAAATGCTTGGTTGCGAGTTTTCAGTGTGAATGCAGAGGCTAAACACTCGCAGATCTTTGGACTCAGAATTGAAAGAGTTTGTACTAGAACTTTGGTAAGAAATTTTTGGTACCTCAAAAATATTGGTCCATGCGTAGTAGAATTATCTATATTGTTACCTAGCTAATTTGTCTTAGTGTATGCATAAATTTTAGTTAGCATTTAATTATGCATTATGTAGGATTTTGGAATTGCTTCATTATAATTATTTATGTATTTATATACTGTATAACTTGGTAATTGTGTGTAAATATAAATTAATTTTTCAGTTTTTTTAGTGTATTACATATCAAGTTTTTTTTGTTTGGTTTCTATTTGTTTTATTTGAGAGTTTTTAATCCTTGTTGTTCATTTTGTGGGCAACGTAAAATTCTTTAGCATCTTTTTTTATTTTGCATTAAAGCTTAGGACGCCTAGACTTGGATTCATGATTTTTCAAGTCTTGTAGGCATCACCCCTCTCCATGGCATATGGTTCTTCTAAGAGATTGACCTTGCCTTCAAATCATTTTTTTATAGATTAGGCATGTTTTAGGGTGGAAATTCTCTTTAGTATTTGAGAAGATAGAAATTTTTCTATCTTTAAGATATGTTTCTGTTGATATTCATTTCTCATTATATGTTAAAATTGTGATTTATTCTAATGTGCTAATAAAGAGTTAAGTGCAAGGTAATAAAGTTACACTTAAAGTTACCCGTATGTATTGCACTCTTGTTGTCATCACCTTTTGCTTCTCATCAGTGTCACTTCCCACCTCATGGGCACATATGTAGTCACAACCAACTTGCTATAAGGTATCGTGGCTCCTAGTCTCATAGTTCTTAGTTTGAAAAAACTCTAGATCTTGTTGTTTGTGATTGGTCTCAACCTTTTTGGCTGATTTTTGGTTCCTTTCATGGGCATGGTGCCTCCACCTGGCCAAATTTTGGCAAGTTTTCTCGCCTAGATTTAGTTATTTCTCTTGTTCATGCTCAACAACCTACAAATGAAGACTAGGAGGAAAAAGATCTCATTCGGTGGGAACCAATTGATGATGATTTCATCCTTGATGATGTATAGGGTAAACCAAATAACCATGATCATCATTTTGATGGTGTTGTTTTTGCTACTTAGCAACTTTATTTATTTATTAATGTTTGGGTTTGGCCTTGTTTGATTTTTTCTCTTTTATTTTAGACTCAATCTCACATAGAATTATTCTGCCACTCATCCTTTTTTTTAATAGTGAATTACTATCTTTTTTATGTTTATTTTAAATAATAAAGGCTTATTCATTATACATATAATATTTTTTTATAAGGAATTAAATTGTTTGAGTGAAGAGGAATAACTCAATATAGGAAAGATGCTAACTGAACAATTAGAGGTAGTGGTGGCAACTAATTGTCTTCAAATAAAGAAGTACAAATTTGTTTATTAGCTATATAGAATAAACTTATTTAAGTAAACTTAAATAAAGGAGATGCAATACAAAATGTTACACCAATAACAACCCACCCACTCACAATTATGAATAGACACATTATCATGTTGCACAACCACACTATACAACAAGTTAAGGTCCTTTAGGACCAATATGGGGAGTGTGGAGCTACCTTGGAAGATGAAGAAATTATTATACCCCTACTTATTTGACTAAGTCAAGACAACTTAGCCCTAAGGGGGGAAGAATGTCACATCCTCATAAATGTTATACTTCATTTTTCATTAGTCACTTGTTGTCTTGATGTAATTTGGATGAAGGTGTAGCCCTAATCTTAAGACCATGTTTGCACCTATTACTTGGATGTTTGAATGAACTTGATCACTAATGTTGTAGACTTAATACTTTAAATTGTTGTTTGAAACAATTATTAAGTAATTGGAATTTATAAATTTAATGGTGTTCTTTTATCTTTGACATGGTTATATCTATATCTATTTATTGGACTAACTCGGTACTAATAATTGTGTGCGAGAATCGATGAGTATTGTAGGTGCTCAAGGTGCAACAAGGCGAAACTAGCAACCTATTTTGGGAACGAACTTTAACCCTTGTAACCTATTCTAGTTTTTAGAAGGTTGAGTCGCCTTGTGTACACAACCAACTAAGATTTTTTTTGTGAATGTTAGTAATGTCTAACCTTTGATAGCTCATCTTGCTCTAACCGATAGGCAATCTAACTTTCTACCCCTTCTCTTGATTTCTCAACTTTAGGCAACCTTAGAAACAATAAAGAAGATAAATTAAATTAAAGTATAGATTAAAATACTTTTTGTGTGCAAGGAAATGAGCCTCAAAATAGGAACAAAATCGTAATAAATCAAACAAAAGAAACAAATCCAAACAATACTCAAATTGAGCAAAAAGAGGTCAAACCGACATGAAATTTGATGAAACCGAACTATGTCGAACCCCTCAATGTGTAGATTAGCCCAAGATCATCGATTTCGATGTGTGCTCATGGAATTTTGGCAACATATCAATGCTCAATTTCTCAAGGTTGCATTCTTGGTGAAAATGGCTAAGTGTTATGTGATATAGGAATGAGAGGAAAAAGGATAAAAGGCTAGGATGAAAGGATGAGGATACATGGCTAGGATTGTGTGTGATCTCTCAAGCCATGAGATTGTCCCAAGTGGAACAATGTGATGGCTTGAGAGGCATATTGGTACTTGGGAAGTACCTTAGGGATGGGGAGGATCTTTCCATAAAGGCATTTCTTCTTCTCACATTCTCAAGGCATGAGATGGAAGAGAATAAAGGAATTTTAAATTCCTTTAAAGTACTTTTGGAAGAGGAGACCCATGTGGGGGTTCCTTACAAAAGGGAAAAGAATTGTGAGGGGAACAGACAAGGTGGGTAGGAATAAATGGAAAGAAGATTAACCTTTCCTAATAATGGGTTAGGAATGTGCAAATGATTAGGGAGGGTATTAGGTAAGTGGTTAGTATTCAGATTAGGGACAAGTGAAGGAGTTGGAGGATGGAACATGAGGTGAGAGGAAAATAGGAATTAAATAATTCAATTCAATTCCTATTTGAAGGAAAAAGGGGGTTTAGGAATTAAATTAAATAATTAAAGTTATTTATTTAATTTAATACATGAATGGGATACCATGGTCTAAGATAGGTAAATTAATTAAAGTAATTACTTTAGGATAGGACTCATAAAATAGACGAAAGATGGGGATATTAATTGAATAATGATAAAGTATTTAATTAATACAGGTAATAGAGATTAGTCAAAATAAGGATAAATTTCCCAAATAAAAGTGGTAAATTTTAGGTGTCTACATTTTTCCCCTCTTTGAAAGAAAATAAAATACCGCTGACATGAAAAGGTACATTTTAGGTGAATATTATTATTTCAAAGAAAATAAAATATAGCTGACATGAAAAGGTATAGGTGAAAATATGCTTTTGTGCAGAGATGATAGAAGAAAATGATAGGGATAAGTGATACCCCCCTTGGAGAGGGTGGATGAGAAAAAGGGGCTCAAGTGTCCTCTCAAAAGAAGAAAATGATGAAAAAAGGGAATTTAGGAAAAAAAACAGATCGATGGAGAAGGAACAAAAGAAAATGAAGTTAAGACAAAGAAATGGGGGAATAAATAGTGTTTAGGTCACTATAAACAGTAATTAGGGGGTAATTGTTATTCATTTTAACATAAGTGAATAGTGAATTAGAGAGAGAAAGAAAATTAGTGAGTGAAAGATGGTGAATGTACCAATTGTGGAGCATTGTGCAGATAGAGTGAAGGGAGCATGGCGACGAGGATGAGGTGGTCAGGTACATACTTCAAAACTAACTCTAAGTTAGGTGAGGGATACTAAATGTTGGGGAAAGGGGACAAATCACAGATTCGCCCATCATGATTGGGAAAATTGGCACCCAATGAGGCAAATAGGTTCAAAAATAGGTGAATGCACAAGGTTAGGGGTGAATGTGCCAAAACATAGGTGGATCTATGAAAAGAAAGTTGAATTCACTTCTAAAGAGGCAAATTGGCGAAATTAGGGGTGAATGCACAAGCCAAGGGGCTAATCTTCTCTAAAAGGTGGATATGCTAAGAAAAAGGAGAAGACACCTATAAAGAGGCAAATGTGCTTGGAGGGGTAGCAAATCACCAAATGGGTGAATGTGCATAAGAAAAAGTGAATGCATCGTGTAAAGGGTTGAATAAGATGAGGGAATAAAATTTATAGAAGGGGTGAACGCGACCAAAAAAAGGAAAATGCACAAGGCACAATGGTGAGTCTTCTAGGGGTAGGCAGTGGAAGAAAATAGATAGAAGAAAATTTTAAATGATTGGAAAGTGGTTGATATATTGATTTGTCTTATGTAGAAGAGATTATACTCAATGTGGATGTGGGAGAGATGGTTGGTCATGTTAGGGCTATGTACGAGATTCCAACATGCACAGTGGACACAACTAGAAGAGTGTGGAGTGGTATACATAGTGCATATGCCAATGATCAAGGCACATAGATCCCTATTGGCATCATTGGTGGAGCAGTGGAGGACTGAGACCAACACGTTCCATCTCTTGATAGTGAAGATGACTGTCACATTAGAGGACATGTGGTAAATATTATGGGTCTTGATCAAGGGTTGACAAGTCTATAGCACCAATAGGGCGATGGCAGCAACCCTGCAAAGACTATTTGGGAGGACTGACATGCCAATGTGGAGGCGACAATTAGACTTAGACAGAGTGGTGCCCATAGTGTTGGGGATGGCATTATTCCTACGTAGACTGGTGAATGGGATCATGTTACTAGATAGGAGTGGGGAAATTTCTTGTTGACATTGGGGGAGTGCATGGCCAACATGGTTGAGCACAGGAGGATATTTTCCTAGGAACCCTATATACTCCCACATCTATATAGGGACATGCATATGATATGCTATTGGGGGGATAGAGCATGACTCACATCACACTCTTAGAGATATGGGCCTAGGAGCACATTGCGGTGACAAGGTCGATAGGACAACGGGTCGATAGAGATGATGATGAGATTGCACTATTCAACAAGGGCGAAGTATTACACTACTGTGAGGTGCAAGGGATGATACACTAGTGTAGAGTGATGGATGATCTAGAGGAGGGAAACATCATCTAGAGACCATACAAGGTTGATGGTGGATGAGAGGAGGATATGAGCGGTATATATAATGACAACCTATTTTATTATAGGGAGACAAGCATTCTTGATTGAGAGACCTACAACCAAATTGGGTGACTCTCTAGTTGGGGATTATGTAGGATACCACACAGGGGTCACATGTGCTTGCACGCTTGACCCGAGAGGTAGGAAAGTGGGGTCCTCATTTTGTATGGAGACATGCAACACAAGATTGGAGGGATATCACAAAAGTGGTGTGGGATATGCACAAGGGGGTTGATGACCTCGGGATGAAAAATAAGTATTAGGCATGGTGGGAAAGTCATTGTCTAGCGAGATTGACCTAGGCACTGGGTGTGACACTAGTTGGTAGGATGTAGGCCATCATGGGGGAGGCATTGAGGAGGAGAGGTAGAGTGGGAGCTAGAGGCAGATGCATAGGAGGGAGAGTAGGTGGTCATGGGGGGAGATTGGACGAGGAGGTGGAGGGGGAGGTAGTCAAGGAGCTACATGCAGTAGTAGTAGCAATAGTAGTAGTTCCTTGAGCTTATTGATCTTAGAGGAGATGGAAGTGGAGATAGAGGTCCCTAGGTCACTTGGAATGCTAGCCTTGCAGGATGTACCCATGCAAGCACCATCACTATTAGCAAAGGAGGGACATGGAGATAAGAGTAGCTTGGAGGTGGGATGGCTATAATGGAGAGCAAGATTGTGGTGATGTATCAGTGAATAGCCTAGATGCAAGGTGATATAGCCATAGTGACCGTTGAGAGGGACAATTTATAGATGTCCCTAACTATAGTGATGACCAATATGGATAGTTTGAGACTAGCCCAAGGGGCTTGGGACCTAGAGAGGGGGTGGTTATAGGCGGACTAAGACAGGTATTGCAAGGAGAGGGATATCACAAAGATGCAAAGTGGTGAGAAAAACGTGAGAGAGCTAGTGCTACAACTTTTAAAGGTGAGATAGGAGGCTCAACATTACAGAGGGATATATGTCTAGCTCGCCCTAATTCTAGAGAAGAAAGCTTCTCAGAGAGGAGAAAATCAAGGAGGAGTGGGTATCAATTGACATGACCGTGATCTAGGAGGAGCTAGTCTATGGGTTCACCATCACCACTAGGGACAAGAGGAGGAGAGGCAAGGATAACAACATTAGGGAGAGCACAAAGCTATTTGACACAATTAGAGGGGGAAAACAATGACTAGCTAGATGATGGGGCTTGTTTTGACACTTTTGATTGATGCACATAGGTGGAGATAATGAATATATTATGATGACATTGGTGTAAATATGATGGAATTTTTATGTATATATGATGGAAATTTTAATTTTTATGGTATATGGATGAGATGGTTGATGCATATGTATGTGTTATTGTATGCATATATGGATAGTACATGATGATAGTTATGATGGGTGACTTATATGCTATGATGTTTATATGATTCATATAGTATTGATGATGGTGATGCAAGATGTATGCTTATATGCTTATGATGCATGATTATGTGACTAACATGTGTGATGCAGGATGGGCAAGCTTATATGATTAGGATACATGAAAAAAAATAAAAATCTATTGATGTATGGATGGATATGGATGATATGTTTGTAATGTAATGATTATGGATGTATACAACTTAATTATAAATTAATCTAATGCAATTGAACTTGTGAAATACAAATAATGGTTAATGAACCTAAGTAATAATGATAATGAAAGGGTATGTGCAGGATCATGATTGGCCAAAAAGTGGCAATATGATGGGTATGTGGTTGACGACTATTTTTTTACCCAAAATTGATGAAACGAAAAGGGTTTTTAGAGAAGATTCTTAGCTTTCCACTGATATAAATTATACTTTACTTTGAATTTAATAAGTAATTATTATTCATTTTCTATTCAAATTACAACTAAAGTCCTGATTGATAGGTTGATTAAAAAACATCTATAGCTTTCAAATGGTATCACATTTTTTGAATCCAAAATATGTGTCACATTCTATGCTTCGCATACTACAGGATTAAAAAAATAAAATTTGAATTTCATGAACTTTTGACCAAGTTAAGGTGGTTAGACATACGAGTTTTTATATGTTTTAAAAGGTTGTAATAAAAAATTCATAATTAATTATTTACTAGGAAAAAAATTACAAAAAAATATGTATCACATCGAGGCATGTGTCCTTTACTTATATCTAAAATATTATAAAAAAATATTATCATTTTATTGTGGTTGGGGTTGTCAGACAGACACCTACTTATTTTTTCCCTGAAATTTAAGTACCACTGTATTGAAATTTCAAATTTTCACCAAATAGATTTTTTTTTCTTTAAACAAACCTAGTAGTTTAGAAACTACATTCAATTTTCTACAAATTCTATTCTTATATATTTTTGAAATAATATAGATAACGTATTCAAATTTTTACGTCAAGTTGCCTAACTCTGATTTTTTTGCCACTTAAGGGCCTGTTTTTTCCATGATGATCCTGCACATACCCAAAATGATAACATAAAAATGCAAAATATGTTTAGGCTACCAAATATAAACACCTAGATGCAACTAAATGATAATGAAATGATATGATATGAGATAAAAAGGATTCATAGACTAACAACTCTAAGAAACTAAATGGACCTAAAATGATTTAATGCAATGGAAATATGCTTAGACTAATCAATGTATATTAGCCTAAAAATGAATATATAATGGTTAATTCAATTTTAATAGATGCTTAGACAAAAAATCTAAACAACATAATGAACCTAAAATGTAATGATTGAAAGATTCTTAGATTAACAAATCTTAACATCTAAATGAACCTAAGATATAATGATAGAAAGATTCTTAGCTTAACAAATCTAAACAACTTAATGAACTTAAGATGCAATGATAAGCCTAAATGAAAATGATATGATATTTTGAGGATCAAATGCAAGGATAAGATGAAATGTAGGACTAAATTAAATAGACATGCTATAGGACATTGATCATAGTGTCAAAACAAGTAAACAATTAGGGAGATACACTTGCACATAAAACCCATGATTAAGAAAGAGTTGAGGGGAATAAATTGGGTAGATAAGTATGATGAATGGATTAGCAACAAGCAGGATAGATGGAGATGAGGTTTTCTTAGCATTGTATGAAACTATCATGTAGTGAGCACTTAATTTGATTTAGCATGGGATATTATGTACTAGGGTATGAGGAACCAAGGTGCCTTCGTATCACATGCATAAGACTGACTCAACAAACAAGAAGGTTAGTCCAACATCTCATGAAGTCACAAGGAACTTTGGTGGGAAAGATGTTGGAAAACCACAAATAGGATGAATGTCCCATCGTAGCACAAGATCACAAAGGATCATCATGTAAACAACATGGGACAAACCAAAAAAATACCACAAACAAAAATCCAATACGTTCCCCTAGCTTCACCATTCAAAACACATCATGATATGATGGATCATGGCAACCCTAAGTATATGTAAATAGGAAGCTCAAAATAAAGATAAACAAAGATTCCAGAAGAACCAAAGAAATAACAAGCATCTGAACTATCTTTTTCCATAAGGATGATGGATGGTGTAGATGTGGTTTGACTTGATAAATTATGTATCCTACGAATACCAAGGACATGGATAGGTAAGACTTAGGATTCTCATGACAAGAGATTATCAAGATACTTGAAACCAAAGGAGGCTAATGGAGTTTTTTGAAGTACCATCTTGATAGGGGATTCTTTGTGACACAATAGACACAAGGAGGGGACCTAGAAAAAAGTGGATACAAGGATGAACTTAGATGGTGACACAAGACTAACCTCATGTGCATGACACATGATATATACAAGATGTACAATATTTACATGAGATGGGTTTTCTTGACATTCTTAGTAGAACACAATGATTATGAGTATGTTTTAGAGTCATATAAGAAATGTATACAAACCAATGTATGAATCTCAAGATTGGGTAGTTATCCAAGTCATCAAAGGATCAATTAAGAAAAAATGATAGAGGTGGATGATTGGTACGCGACATACGATGGGGGATTTACTAAGATATAACAAAGTGAGATAATGGAGCTAACTTTCTATATGTGATGCCTTTTTTTCTAGTTTTTCACCATGGTACTTTTCCAAGATGCCATGCAAGGTGGTATTCACCATAGGATCGATTATTTTTCTTGATTAAATCTTTTGATTTTTCCTTCTTTTTTTTCTTTTTTTCTTTTTGAAAAGTGGGATACAAGGTGGATTTAGGCATGGAGCCACTTGAGGTGGATGATGTTGAGAAGATCATATAAAGTTTCACCTTCTAGAGTGGCCAACTAATATGCACTTGAACCATTTTTAATTGTGATTACATAAAGACCAAAACAATTAGGTTCGAACTTGCCCTTTTTTCACAGTCCTATTTGTTTGGTTAGGTGACATTTACATTGCAAACCTATGTCATCTTTATGTCTCCATGTTTCTTGGAAAGTGTCCTAGGGGACATGAGAGAAATGTATTTAATATTGGCATTATTGATTATAATTTCAAGAGGTAATTTTAATGTTGGTGGAGGTTACACATCACTAGAGGATAAAATTATCCCTCCTAGGCCTTCACATTGGGAATGTGAAGGGTATTGAATGGGTATCATTTTTGGAGGGAAACAGGTGTTTATTGGTTCTCCATCTAAAATTTGAGTAGTCATCAAAGCATCTTGAATGCTAGAAGTTGAAGAGGCTATGGTTTAGGTGCACATGTTGAAGCCTTGTGCACATTAATTAATTTATTATCTTGATTCTTGGTTTTCCAAGGAAGGGGCATGAGGTTTTGTAAGTGGTTTTGTCACCTCTTGTTTTAGTTTACCACTTTGGTTTTACCTCCCACAAGTTCTATAAATTGGAACCTTGAGATGTTAGTATCATCTTGTGTTATTTACAAGTGTATGGAAGCATCCAAGTTGTAGGAGATCAAAAAGGAAGTGTATTTTGGTGTATCTCTCTTGTGAAGATAACTAATATACTTTCCCTTTTTTGTTGTGTGGATTTTTCTCCCAAAAGGGTTCCTCCATGTAAATCTAGTGTCATATTTGTTTACTATTTTTTCTATTATGGTGAATGTGCAATCACATACATGTAATCAGATTTGGTAATCTTATTTTCAGATTTGAATTCACATACATAAGTTAACATTATAGCTTAGTTCCACCTTGTTTTTAACACTATTGATTTTGTTGATTCTCATTAAGAACAAGATCACCAATTTGAATTTCTCATGAAATGATCCTTTTGTTATAGCTTCTATGCAACCTATTATGATATGCTTGGAGATTGTTGTAGGTATTGATTTTCTTCTCATCTACGAACTCCAATTGTTGTAATCATACAATCCTATATTCCTCATCATTTATTAGATGTTTGAGAGATATCTACAATGATGGGAGCTCAACTTCAATTGGTAAGATAACTTCAATGCCATATACACTAATGAGTATGTAGTGGTGCATGTGTTGTATGGATGGAAGTGTGGTAGGAACATAAGGTAGGATTTAAATGGAGGATCCAATCACAACTAATTTCATTGAAAAAATTATTTAGGAATTTAAGCAAGGTTTTATTAATTGCCTCTGCTTGATCGTTACCTTGTGGGTAATGTGGGGTAGACCAATAGTGTTGGATGTGAGATTGTTCATAAAGGATACAAACAACCTAATTTTTAAAAGGTCTAATATTTTAAATGATAATGGTGGAGGGGATACCATAATTACAAATGATATGGCATAGGATGAATTTTAAAATTTGGATGCTAGTGATGAGGGTAAGGGGGTTGGCTTTATCCCACTTCATAAATTACTCAATGGAAGTGATGATAAACTTTTTTCCATTAGATAAGGGTGGACTTATCTTACCAACCAAGTTGAGGCTCCATTAAGAAAAGGGCCACAATGATGTGATAGGTTGCAATGCTTGAGATGACAAATTAGTAAGGTCACCATGTTGCTAATAGGCCAAAAATTTCTTGACATATTGACAAGTGGAATATGCTCCATAGTTGGCAAATAGTATCTGGTATGTTGAAGCTTTTTGGTAGGAACCATTGCACTAGTGTGAGCAGCATAGTCTATACCATTATGAACTTATTATAGTGCAAGGTATTATTCTACTATGTTTTAACATCGTAATAATGAGTCATCATAGCCTCAATGATATAAGATGTCTCCCAAGATGGTATAATGGGAGGATTATTGGATGAAGGATTTATGTTGATTATGGGTTATGTTTGGCAAGAGGGTTTGATCATGGAGGTATGTATAAATAGCATGGTATCATGGTAATTTGGGACCAACAATCCCACACACCATATTTGTATCTAGGACATCATAAGCTAGCATTAAAATTTTCTCAACCAAGAACTCACACGTGAACATGAGTAGGCATGTCAACCAAGGATCCAATAGTAGCCATTGCATCAACTACTTTGTAGTTAAGGCGTGGTACTTGTGCAAACTATATCTAAGTAAAATATTCTTTGAGGTTATGTACATGCCATCCTTTTGTAGGGGAGAATCTTGTCATATTTAGTTTGGTACTCATTGTTGACTTGTTTATTGACATGTTGGGAATCTTCATAGACTTGTAGATGGGTGATGTTCCATTAAATGACTATCTTTAATCACATGATTGTGGCTTCATACTCCATTGTATTTCTCATGCATGGGAATGCTAACCTGAAAGACAAGAATAAAATCACCTTGGGGGATGATGAAGGTGATACCTACCCCTAAACTATGTTGTGTATGACCCATAAAAATATAGCTTTCATATGGTATTCTCATTAAGCATGAAGATGGAATCATTTAAAAATATTATCAATGGATGGGTGTCGACAAGTGGAGCCTCAATAAGTTGATGTGCAATTTCATGTCATTTGCTTGCTTTATGATCCACATATTGAATATTAAATTCACTTAGAAGCATAAACCATTTAGCCATACGTCTTGTGAGAGTTGTTCTAGAAAGGAGACATTTAAGAAGATTAACCTTGGAAATAAGTTTAATTTTTATGGCTTATCATATAGTTTTAGTTTTTGGGAACTAAATAAAATATCCAAGCATTATTTTTCCATTGTGGTGTAGTTGAGCTTATACCCAACCAAGGTGTGACTGATATAATACATAACCCTCTCTTTTCCATTCTCATTATGTTGAGCTAGGTGTACTCTCAATGCAACTGATGTAGCTGAAATATAAAGCAATAAGTTTTTCCTTGGATTGGTGGCATGATAATTGGTGGTGATGCTAGATATTTTAGATGTATCCCATTGGAAAGTAGTATCTTTGTGGAGTAGATGAGTAAATGGTTGGCACTTGTCAACGAGTTAAGAAATGAATCTTCTACTATACAACAATCTCCTTTGGAGACTCCTCAACTATTTTAATTTCCTTGGTGGGGGAATATCAATAATTTATTTAACCTTGGTAGGATCGACTTCAATTCCTCTATGGGAAATAATAAATCCCAATATCTTACCAAAAGTGATTCCAAAGATACTTTTTCAAATTGAGCCTCAATTGATAATGATTTAGGTGATCAAAGATGCATTTAAAGATATGTGGGTGAGCCTATCTAGTCTTACACTTACCAAGAAGATCATCAACATAATCCTTAAGGATAATATGAATGAGATCATAATAAAAAGTCATCATTGCTCTTTGATAAGTAGCTCTTACATTCTTAAGACCAAACGACATTTCGTAATAACAAAAGGTACCCCATGGAGTAGCGAATGTGGTCTTATATTGACCTTCATCTGTTACATGTACCTGATTATAGTCAAAGAAACCATCCATGAGGGACAACATAGCACGACCAACTATAAGGTTGATAATGATGTCGATGTTGGGCAATGGAAAGTCATCTTTAGGACATGCCTTCTTAAGGTCTATGAATTCAATGTAAATACAGATGCCACCAATTCACTTAGATACTAAAATGACATTGGACACTCAATCAAGATATTTAATTGGTTGAATGAAGCCTACTTCCAATAGATTTCTAATTCTTCCTTAACCAAAACTGTTATTTGTGGATGTATATTACAGAGTTTTTTCTTGACAAGTCTTCCATTAGGATGCACCACATGATGATGGATCATTAGAGATGGATCCAAACTAGGCATATCTAAATATGACCATGCAAAATCATTAGATGCCTTACTCAATATGTTTGAGAATATTTTATATTCTTCAATAGACAAGCTAGTAGCTATAAAGGTGCTCTTTGGTTTTAATGTGGTTCCCAAATTAATATTTTTTGTTTCTTTAATTAAGATAGTAAAATGTTCCATTCTCTACATGCCTATGAGGGGAAGAGGAATTTCCTCATCTCTTGATGCCTTAGGGAGGTTATTTTTAGCCCAATGCTATGGAAAATGCATGTATATTTTAACCTTGATGAATGTAGATGCAAGTTGTGTTCTTTTTAAACCCAATGAATGTGAATGCAATTCATTTTAACCCATAAATGTGAAATGCAAGTTGTAGTTGTTGTTTGTTTGTTGCTTAAAAACAAGGTTCTTTTTAGCTCAATGCTATGAAAAATGCAAGTACATTTTAACCTTGATGAGTGTAAATGCAAGTTGTGTTCTTTTTAAACCCAATGAATGTAGATGCAGTTCATTTTAATCCATGAATGTGAAATGCTAGTTGTAGTTGTTATTTGTTTGTTGCTTAAAAATGAAGGACATTATAAAAATGAACAACAAACAAAGTTAGTATTCTCCTCCAACTTGCCACATGTTGCCAATAGAATGTCAGTAACCAGAAAACCCTAGCCTACTGAAACAAAAAGGCAAAAAATTGAAAATACCAAAAAATAAAAGCAAACCATGGACAAAGAGTTGTGTTGCGCAACTGACAGATGTGGCTCATGGAAGTGATCAAATGTGTCTCAAGAACTACAACTGTGACTCATGGGATGTCGATTGTGGTTCACTAGAGCAAATACAGCTTGAGTCTATGATGACTGCGGCAAACCAAAAACATGGATGCAACGAACGACAACCAATTGTGGCACACAAACCTGAACCTGCAAAATAGTTGAAATTCTACCAAAAACAAGTGGTCTAATGATGCCTATGATATGACCCTAGGGTTAGACTGGTAAACTAGAAGGCTAAATGACCTAGATTTAACAGAAATAACCAGGAATTAAATGAAATCTAAATATGCCCTTGTGCAAAGAAATTGCATTGTTCGACCTGGCGATTGCATCAAACCGTACCTAAAACCTGCAAAAATGAAAAATCCATATGGAATCTACAAATTTTGTGTCCTTCATGTCGGGTTCACCAATGTAACTAAGGTAAAATTCAAGTTAGCATAAAAAAACATAAATAAACTAAACCCTAGTTGACAATGAAGCACAATGGAACATAAAAGCATAAACAAATGAAAAATCTCACCAAAAACTTCATGCACTCCATGATTCACCTTCATTTCCCTTCTCCATTTTGTTGTAAATAGTATTTTCCCTCATATTTTCATGAGCAACTATGACCTATGACAAAGACCCAAGCAAAATATTGAACGATTTAACTCAAGAAATTGCAAGTGTACTCAAAATTTTGTAAGCATGAAGTGACAAAATGAGGTTGACATTGCCCTTTTATAAAAATTCAATTTTGGATGAATGGACATGATTGACAGTTGACAAATGCCCTAAAATGGAAGGTTGAGATTGAATATGACAACTAGCAATTAGGGTTAGGGAAGAATTAGGGTAAAATTTGAAATGGAGGGCTATGATTTAATTTTAGGAAAATTAAATCAATGGATAGGAATGCATGTGACAAGAGGATATTGGGCAGAAAAAAAGAGATTGTTTGAGAATCAAATAATAATTTAAAATTATTTGATATAAGAGGCAGTGTTAACTTTTTGAATTAAAAATTGATTTAATTCAAAAGAGGTGGGGCCAAGACAATAAATAATGATTTTTAATTATTTACTTGGTGGAAAAGTGGGAATGGGAATTTAAATAAATGATTTTATTTAAATTTGGAGGAAAAGACAAAAGGACAATTAAATAATTAATGATAATTATTTAATTGTAGAGGAAAGGATAAAGTAAATAATAATTAAATAAATTTAGGAATTTATTTAATTATAAAGAGACATAGGAAATTAGCGATGTATTTAAATAAATAAATAAATAAATGTAATTATTTATTTAAATAATCAAGAGGAATAAAAGATATGAATTAATTAAATAATTAAGAATTATTTAATTAAGAGTTGAATTTGAACCATAGGACATAATTAAATATTTTAATTATGCTGAGAAGAAATATGGTAAGTCGTGGAAAAATAGAGCTTACAGGCCTAAATTATTTTTTTGTGTCTACAATAGCGAGAGAGATATGGAAAGAGATAAATGGAGAGGGAGAGATAGAGGGATAGAGAGGGAAAGAGAGATACATGTAAAGATAGAGAGAGGCTAAAATAGAAAGATAGAGTTAGAGGGAGAGATAGAGAGATAGATATAATATATAGAAAAAGATAGAAAGGGGAGAGAGATAGAAAAGATAGGGAGAGAGAGAGAGAGGGAGGGAGAGATAAATAGTTAGAGAAAGAGAGAGAGGAGGGAGGGAGATAAATAATGAGAGAGGGAGGATACATAGGTAAAGAGAAAGAGGGAGAGAGATAGTAAGAGATAAAGAGGGAGAGATATAGTAAGAGATAAAGAGGGGCAAAGATAGTAAGAGATAAAGAAGGGGATCATATAAAGAGATATTGAGAGGGAGTAATATAGAGAGAGGGAGAGATAAAAATAGATGGAAAGATAAATGGATATAGATAAAAATGGATGGAGGGAGGAAGGGAGATAGATAGAGAGATGGAGATAGAGAGGGAGAGATAGAGAGATAGAGAGATAATAAGTTGAATAAGCCTTTAAAGAAAGGGGATATAAAGAGATGTTGAGAGGGAGAAATATAGAGAGAGGGAGAGATAAAGATAGACAGAAAGATAAATGGATAGAGAGAAAAAGGGAAGGAGGGAGGGAGGGAGATAGAGAGAGATGGAGATAGATAGAGAGGGAGAGATAGAGATATAATGAGTTGAATGAGCCTTTAATGAAAGTTATTTAAATTTTTATTTGTGCTAATATTATTTCTCTTCCTCTCATTAGACCATTGGATCCATCTATATGGTTGCTTAAGGTGTATGAGTAACATTATTTTTATCCACATCATAGAGTTCAAGGGAAAACTACATAACATTGTATTAGTCTCATGTATAAGGTGCAAGATTTGAATGATACAAATATGATACAATAACTAGTGTTAATGATGGGGGAAATTATTTAGTTTCTACCCCTAATTAAAATTTGAAAATATATACTAATCCTTTTATACATGTCAATATAATATTTGCATGGAGGAATTCTTGTTTAATCATCATATTCAAAAAAAATATTATGCATATTCTAAAATCTTATTAAAAATCATAAATGAACATATTTGTAATGTCCCCTAGTTGATTCAACCATCAAGATCATTGGATTAGCCTATTACAGGAGTTCCTGTAGGCTAATGTGATGTTTAGGGAGCTCAGTTGGTAGTTTTTCTTGAATTTTCTATATTTGGTAAGTCAGGAGGATTAGGTTGTTGTGGGACTTCTAGTGTTAGACTTGGAGCATTTCACCGAGAGATTTCCAATGAGCTATTACACATGGTTTTCTGAGTCCAATTGGTATTTTATTTTAATGCCTCAAGTTTGTAGTTTATTTATAAAGTGACTTGATTTTTTTTAAAAAGAGGACATTATATTAAAGTTATTTTATAAAGTCACTTTACACATGAAGTTGTTTTAAAAGGTGTGCTCCCTAGGTTGGTCAACCCCATGAGGAACCATGGGCCTTTGGCAAAATAATAATAAAGTATTAAGTGAGCTTTATCCCACATCTCTTGTGCTGGGAAATTGACCTCCAAAAGGGATTATAAATGAATATGAGAGGGATGTCTTGGAGTAGGAATGAATGAGGATTGATTTTGATAGTTATTTGTTGGAGTTATTTGCAAGCCTTGGAGGATGCCAATCCTTCTTTGGTATCACTTTCGACGCCATTGGAATACATGGTCTTGGAAGTTGTTGTTTGATTACTTGAAGCCATGCCTTGGGAGTTCAAAGTTCAAGCTTGCTGGTGTAAAACAGATGATAATACAAAGACATTTATTTCTGTAGCAAACTTAGAGACAATTCACAAAAGTCAGAGAGAAGTTAAGTTGTTGGATATTTCCTTTGGTTGGGCCATACTGAACTGATTTAGGCCAAACTACAGCAAGGAGAGAGTGTTGGGACGTGGAACTTGCAATTTTTGGGATGTGGGAGTCTCTCAAGCTTGGATGTGGTCTTGGAAACTCCACATTAGTTGGCTACAACAAAATATGAAAGTTGTGGACATCTCATCGTTGTTGTAGTTCAATTTGGGGCCACCTTTGGAGACTACTTTCTATTACAGCAAAGACTTTCCAGGTTCTTGGGATTCTGGGTACTTCACATTTAGATAATAGGCCCCTAAAAATGAACTGGGTTGTTCTTGTATTCTTGAAAAAGTTGATATTTTGAAAGCTATGTAAATTTGGAATTTTTAGCTATTTACATTCATTGTCATTTACTTTTTGTTATAGCAAAGACTTTCCAGGTTCTTGGGGTTCTGGGCATTTCACATTGAGATATTAGGCCCCTAAAAAAAAACTGGGTTGTTCTTTTATTGTTGAACAAGTTGATATTTTGAAAGCTATGTAAATCTGGAATTTTTCAGATGTTTGCATTCATTGTCATTTCCTAGTTTGTTACAAAATCAATATTGCAATATATACATATATATATTTGTTGTTCTATTGGTTGTCACTGTGTATGTTTAAAATAATTTCCCAAACACAAATGTACCAAGTTCAAGTAAACCATAGAAAACATCTCAGACAAGGGGAAAAAAATCAGGCTATTAATTTCATTAACAGGGCAGTCCATTACAGTGGTATCAGAGCTTTAAGTCCTGTCATCCTGTTGGGTTCCATTATGAGCAGATTATGTCATGTCAAGCAATGATATACCACCTTTGACACACACTTATAACACAAGGAGAAATAGGGCATTGTTGCATACAAATCAAGAGGAACATAGGGCTACGGGAGCACATGGTACAAGAAATATGGGAGAGAGAAGGGATCTAGGTGAGGAAAGGTTTCTACAGTTGTTGGAGACATTAGCTTAGGCACATCGTTTAGCTGAACAAAGGGCTCAAGAACAAAGTTAGCGGATGGAACTTATGATGCAAATGTTGCTAGACAAATGGGGTCGAATGTTAATGTTGGTGGTGAGAACAATGGAAATAGGGTCAGAATGGTAACAATGGACCACATGCAAACAATGGACATAATGGAAACAATGGGCAGAATGGAGGAAATGGAGGAGGTAATGTGGGAGATAACTTTGCTCATGCAACCCAACCCACCAGAATAGTGAGTTCTAGATTGTTGATACCCACTTTTCCACCTAGAGAACCAGCTCAATCGGAGGTTGAACCTCAAATTACAGACATTCAAGATCAACTCAGGAGAGATTGGGAGGCTAGAGGTCTCGACTTTATAGCCGCCATTACACTTAGGGAATATGGACTTGAGGATGAGGCATAGACCACACACTGGTGACAGGAACCAAAATAATGAGTTGAGGAAAAAAGTGGGAAAGTTGAAGTTACGAAGTTACCTTATTTTGATGCATCGATTAAGTCTACTACATGAGCCTGGGTGCAGAAAGTTGACACCTATCTTCAGCTAAATCCTATGCCTGAGGAGGAAGCTATCAAATATGTAGCTATACATTTGGAGGGAGTTGCACATGAGTTGTGGCACCATGGCATGGTCACCATGGGTCATGCATAGATCACCTTGTATGTGGAGTTCATGGAGAGATTGATAGAGAGATTCAACAAGAAGGACCCGAAATTACACTTTAAGGAGCTTGCGCAACTCAAACAATGGGGGCCTTTGGAGACCTACATTTCAGAATTTTAGAAGCTTGTAGTGTTGGTGACGGATGTATCTGATCGCAGGATTCTGGTGTTTTTCATGGATGGATTAGCAAACCCCTTGAGGGGTTGGATTAAAGCCCTCAACCCACCTTCACTTTAGGAAGCTATCAAGAAGGCAAGGGATATAGATTCTTCTTCTTCCTCAAGAAGAAAATTTCAATCTAAGGGTTTCCCCTCTAAGAAAGACAAGGACATGAAACCATTTCATAGGGATGCCCATCAACCACAGGAGGAAACCAAGAAATTAGACAATGACCAACTGAATGAGCTCAAGAGGAAAAAGCTATGTTTTCATTGCAGGGATCCATGGGAAACTTCCCATAAGTATCCTCTCAAGGCTAAGGAAAAGAAGATGGAGTACTTCTCGGAAAAGGAGTTAGTTTCAGAACATTCCAAGCAGTCTTCTGATTCAGAGTTAGAGGAGAGTAAGGAGGAGTCCACACTAGCGGAGGATTCAGGAGATGAGAAAACAATAGCCCGGCTGATAGGTGCACAAAAGGAAATTACCTTTAAGGTGAGGGGCATGATATAGGGACAAAGAGTGATCTCTTTGATAGATACGAGAGCCACACATAATTTCATAGATGCATGGTTGGTGGCCAAGAAGGGCCTACAGACTGAGGAGCATGGCATGGCATGGATGACATCTCCAGTAGAGTTCACTTTAAATATGGAAAAGTTAGAGATGAGATTTGAGCACTAGGGTAGGAAGGTAGTGTTTTGGGGCTTGTCAGATGGAGGACTTAGAGTTGTTTCTTTAAAGAGGATGGAGATTTTAATGTGCCATGATCAGGTACAATAGGTTGCAGAGATATTGGTGATGCTAGATGCTTTTGCACCGTAGAAGCATGATTATCCTCTGCAGATATAGGATTTTCTAAACAAACACACCAAAGTGTTTGGTGATATCCCACTAGGTAGACCTCCAACTAAGGGAATTGATCACATGATAGAGTTAGAGGGTGCAAAACTAGTGATTACTACCCCCTACAGGCACCCTAGGTGGTATAAGGATGAGATCGAGAAAGCTATCACAGAGCTTCTCGAGATGGGTCACATTAAGCCCAAATAAGAGCCCATTTGCTTCTGCAGTAGTATTGGTCAAGAAGAAGGATGGGACTTTCATGATGTGCATAGACTACAGGGAATTGAACAAGAAAATAATCAAGAATCGGTACCCAATTTCGTGCATAGATGAGCTCATAGATGAGTTGTATGGAGCCTGTTATTTCTTCAAGATTGACTTGAGAAATAGTTGGTACCATCAAATTTGGGTCAGGGAGGAGGACGTGGAGAAGACAATGTCTAGATGCCACTATGGGAAATTTGAGATTCTAGTCATTCCCTTTGGCTTGACTAATGCACCAGCCACCTTCCAGTCTTACATGAACAGGATTTTCAAAGAATAGTTGAGGATGTTTGTTCTAATCTTCTTCGATGATATACTCATCTATAGTAGGACATGGGAGGAACACTTGAAACACATTGACATTGTGTTGAGTATTCTGGAGTGGGAATCGTTGTATGCAAAAATGTCTAAGTGCGAGTTTGGGATGAACGAGTTGTTATATTTGGGACAAATCATTAGCGCAAGAGGTGCATGAGTGGATCTGGACAAGATCCAGGCTATTGTTGATTGGCCGCCACCCAAGAGCCTATCTCAACTCAGAGGATTTTTGGGTCTATGTGGATTCTACCGCCACTTTGTGAAGGGGTATTCTCAATTAGTTGTGCCCCTCACAGATTTGACTCGGAGGGATGCTTTTGAGTGGTCAGAAAAATCTCAGCAGTGCTTCGATAGGTTTAAGGAGTTGATGAGCACATGTCCGGTCTTCGCCATTCTAGATTCTAGTAAGCCTTTCAAGCTTCATTGTGATGCCTTAGGAGAAGGCATTGATGTGGTTTTAATGCAGGATAAGCACCCCATAGTGTTTGAGAGTAGGAATTTGAGGGGTGTCAAGAGAAGTTATAGCATTTATGACAAGGAAATGTTGGAAATTATACATGCTCTAGCTAAGTTCAGGTAGTACTTGGTTGGGAGTAAGTTCACAGTGAAGAAAAACCATAATAGATTGAAGCATTTCCTTGGTCAGAAAGATTTAAACAACAGGCAATAGAATTGGGTCAGCAAGCTGTAGGCCTGTGACTTTGACATAGTTTTTATCAAAGGTAAGAAAAACATTGTTGTTGACGCCTTGTCCAGGAGACCCCACTTGTGTGCCTTGGGAGAGATAGCTGAGGATTGGAGAGAGATGATCTCCATGAATTATGCAAAGGACAAGTGGGCCACTAGTATCATAGATGGCACTATACAGGATGATAGGTACATAGTTGTAAATGACTTGATCATTTACAAGGAGAGGATTTTATTGGTGCCTGAGTCTACTATGAAGCAGAAGGTTTTGAGGGAATTCCATGACTCTCCTATGGCAGGGCATCCAGGTTATTTCAAAACTTACAGGCAGGTGAAAGAGTGCTTCACTTGGAAGGGCTTGAAACAAATGTGTTACAATTCATGAGAGAGTGCCCAATATTCCAACAGAATAAACATGAGAACTCTTTCCCAGGAGTTTTATTGCAGCCCCTACCCATTCCAGAGAGGAAATGGGACAATGTTTCTATGGAATTTATCACAAGCTTACCAAAGGTCCAAGGTAGGGATTGCATATACATGGTGGTGGATCGGTTGACAAAGTTTACACACTTATTTGCTATTTCATCCACCTACACAATAGTTTAGGTAGCAGAGTTGTTTTTTAGAGAGGTATTTAGACTACATGGGTTGCCACAAAGCATTATCAGTGACAGGGATAGTAGATTCATGAGCAACTTTTGGCAGGAGCTCTTTAGGCTAAGTGGAATAGAGCTCACCCCTAGTACTAGTTATCACCCACAAATGGATGGACAGAAAGAGATTGTTAACAAGTGGGTGGAAGGATACCTCCATAGTTACATTGCAGGACAACAACAGGCATGGGTAAAGTGGCTACACTTAGGAGAATACTGCTATAACACCACCTATCACATGTCTATCCAGATGCCACCGTTCATGGCCCTCTATGGGTATGAAGCTCTGAGCTTCCTAAATCTACTATTTGGAGACAGTAGAGTGCCCAAAGCTAAAGACCTCTTGCAAGATACTCAAGATATCATGAGGTCTTTGAAGGAGAACATCTAGAAAGCACAAAATAAATAGAAACAATATGTAGATCAACGTTGGGTTGAGTAGTCATTTGAGGTGGGTGACATGGTCTATCTCATGTTGCAGCCTTACTGACAGTCCACTCTCAAGAAGAGTGGTGTAGAAAAATTGAAGCCACATTATTATGGGCCTTTCAAAGTTATCAAAAGAGTTGGAGAGGTGGATTATGAGTTGGAGTTACTAGCAAATAGCAAGGTACATAATGTTTTCCATGTGTCACGCCTCAAAAGTGTGTTGGGTCATAATGTTGTACCTTTAGTAGAGTTACCTCCTCTTGATAAATAGGGGAAGTTTATCTTGGTTCCTGAGCCTATCATAGATGTCAGAGAGCACACTCTTTAGAGAAGAACTATCATAGAATATCTGGTGCAATGGAAGAACTTGCCGGTTGAGGACGCTACATGGGAGAGTGAGGACATATTGCAACATCCTGAATTGAGATTGCTTGAGGACAAGCAATTTCAAGGGGGGTGAAATGTAATGTCCCCTAGTTGATTGAACCATCGGGATCAGTGGATTAGCCTATTACAAGAGTTCTCGTAGGCTAATGTGATGTTTAGGGAGCTCAGTTGGTAGTTTTTCTTGAATTTTCTATATTTGGTAAGTCAGGAGGATCAGGTTATTGTGGGAATTTTAGTGTTGGACTTGGATCATTTCACTAAGAGCTTTCCAATGAGCTATTACACATAGTTTTCTGAGTCCGATTGGTATTTTATTCTAATGCCTCAAGTTTGAAGTCTATTTATAAAGTGACTTAATTTTTTTTAAAAAGAGGACATCATAAAGTTATTTTATAAAGTCACTTTACACATGAAGTTGTTTTAAAAGGTGTACTCCCTAGGTTGGTCAACCCCATGAGGAACCATGGGCCTTTGGAAAAATAATAATAAAATATTAAGTGAGCTTTTATTTCACATCTCTTGTGCTGGGAAATTGACCTCCAAAAGGGATTATAAATGAATATGAGAGGGATGTCTTAGAGTGGGAATGAATGAGGATTGATTTTGATAGTTATTTGTTAGAGTTATTTGCAGGGCCTGGAGGACGCCAATCCTTCTTTGGTATCACTTCCGATGCCATTGGAATACATGTTCTTGGAGTTTTTTGTTTGATTACTTAAAGCCATGCCTTGGGAGTTCAAAGATCAAGCTTGCTGGTGTAAAATAGATGATAATACAAAGACATTTATTTTTGTAGCAGACTTGGAGACAATTCACAAAATTCATAGAGAAGTTAAGTTGTTGAATATTTCCTTTAGTTGGGCCATACTGAACTAATTTGGGCTGAACTGTAGTAAGGAGAGAGTGTTGGGATGTGGAACTTGCAATTGTTGGGATGTGGGAGTCTCTCAAACTTGGACGTGGTCTTGGAAACTCCACATTACAAAATTTGAAAGTTGTGGACATCTCATTGTTGTTGTAGTTCGATTTGTGGCCACCTTTGGAGACTACCTTCTATTACAGCAAAGACTTTCTAGGTTCTTGGGGTTCTGTGTACTTCACATTTAGATAATAGGACCCTAAAAATGAACTAGATTGTTCTTGTATTGTTGAACAAGTTGATATTTTGAAAGCTATGTAAATCTGGAACTTTTAGCTATTTACATTCATTGTCAGTTACTTTTTGTTACAACAAATACTTTCTAGGTTCTTGTGGTTCTGGGTATTTCACATTTAGATAATATGCCCCTAAAAACAAACTAGGTTGTTCTTATATTTTTGAACAAGTTGATATTTTGAAATCTATGTAAATCTGGAATTTTCAGTTGTTTACATTCATTGTCATTTCCTAGTTTGTTGCAAAATCAGTATTGCAATATATACATATATATATATATATATATATATATATATATATATATATATATATATATATATATATATATATATATATATATATATATTGTTCTATTGGTTGTCATTGTGTATGTTTAAAAGAAGTTCCCAAACACAAATGCACCAGGTTCAAGTGAACCACATAAAACATCTCAGACAAAGAAAAAAAAAATTAGGCTATTAATTTCATTAACAAGGCAGTCCATTACAATATTGAAAGGAGCTATAAAATATAATTATATTTCCTTTAGAGGCTGATTAAAAATTAATACAAATTCTATGTCACATTAATCATTCTTTAGAGAGATTTGATATTTTATTTGGTAGACCTTACATAAAGCAATGTAAATAAATACATTATATATTGCATCAATGTATCAAATGATATAAGGAATAAAAACTTAGAGAATAATTACCAATTTATAAGACCAAGTGAGCCCACAATGATAAAATATAAATATATTTATGCACATTCCTATTTTAAATAACTTGACAAAGCAAGGCCTTAAGCATCTCAACTTGTAAAACCTATAGTTAATGTACATAATTTCGATATTTTATGCCTTTAGTTGATCCTTATAAAAAATAAATTACTTGTGTATCAAGGAAAATGGAAAGAGTAAAGGTTTTTAAATGATAAGGAAAAACATATTTCAAATTCCATAGGAACTTATTCTATTTGGTTCAGAAAGAAAAAAATATACATATGTTAAAGTTTCTACCATACATAGTGATGCAAAGTTAATTCTACATGATCTAGAGAGGGGGGGCGATGGGGAGAGAGAAATGGAGACATAGAGAGAGGGATAGATGAGGATAGTGAGATATATATAGGGGGTGGGAGAGATAGAAATATATAAATGGATATATGAGATATAGAGAGATAAAGATAGAGAGAGGAAGAGATAGATATAGAGAGATAGTGGGAAATTGGACATACATACATATATATGAAGAGGGAAATAGAAATAGAGAGAGGGAGAGGGATACATAAAGAGAGTGGGAGAGAGGGATTGAGAGAGATAAATGTATAGAGAGATAGAGAGGGGGAGGGAGAGGGGGAGAAATGTAGAGATATATAGAGAGATAGATTGGTAGAGGGAGGGAGAGGAGAGATATAGAGAGAGATAGAGATAGAGATATGAGGAGAGATGTATATATAGAAGAAGAGGGAAAGAGGGGGTGAGACAAAGATAGGGAGAGATAGGGGAGAGAAAGGGAGGGGTAGAGGGGAAGAGATAGAGAGATATATACAAGGAGAGGGAGAGGGAGAGGGAGAGGGAGATTGGGGGAGATAAAGATAGAGAAGGAGAAATAGGAAAAGGGTAGATAGGGAGAGATAGGGAGAGATAGGGAGAGATAGTTCGATATAGAGAGGGATAAGGAAGAGGGAGAAATAGAGATAAAGCACTACTATATTCAACTCCATTTTCCAACGAACGTTTGTTGAAATTTTGACAAACTATCGTCGAAACACCAATGAACCACTGCAATATTTTTTGTCAGAACATTTTCATCGCTTTACCGACACACCTTGAAACATCGAACTCATGACATGACTTTGTCAGTACTCGCCATGGTAAAGGTGTTCTTATGTTCATCGAACTTCTGACGAAACGTGTGTTGCTTTATCGACGTACATTAGCTAGAAAACAAGTAGCAAAAATCAACTAGAACATCGGAACACCACCAACAAATCATAAAAATAGTGAAAAAATAGGAATGTCATAACATCAGTCATTTTTTCGGAGGTACAACAAGTTCGTCGGTCATTTTTTGAAGTTTCGTCGGTCGTGTTCATCAAAATTTTGATGAAACTGTGCAATTTTTTTTTTAAAAAAAATGTAATTGGTTGGTGTAAAGCCAAATTTGACAACATTTACCAACATCCTCCCTGCTTGTGCCAAAAGGGGAGCTTTGTAATAGGGTATGGACATCCATCAAAACATAAGGGATAGAGGATTTTCATCAGTTGTAGTTGCAACTGCCCTATTAGACATGTATGTAAAATGTCAAAGCATAGACAAGGCACATGAACTTTTTGACAGAATGCCTCAAAGAAATGTCATCTAATGGACTGCAATGATTGTAGGATATGCAAAAAATAGATTTGTTCAAAAGACTTTAGAAATTTTAAAGCAAATGTAATTGGCTAGTGTAAAGCCAAATTCGACAACCTTTGTGAGCATCCTCCCTTCCTGTGCCAAAAGGGGAGGTTTGGAACAAGGTATGGACATCCATCATAACATAATGGAAGGGGGAGTTTTGTCAAATATTATAGTTGGAAATTCTCTAGTAGACATGTATTCAAAATGTGGAAGTATAGATAAGGCACATGAACTATTTGATGGAATGTCTCAAAGAGATGTCATCTCTTAGAATGCAATGATTGTAGGATATGCTAATGATATTTTAATAACTTTGGGTGTTTATCTTCTCCCCATCAATTTGTATGCAATTGACATGTGCTTACTATAGACACACAAAATATAATGATTGACATCATGCATTCGATCCTAACTTACTAACATCGTTTCTTCCTAAATCATCCCCCGGTCTAACCATTTAATCAAATCCCTCTATCTGATTAAATTCATCAATAATCATCTCTTAATTAAATAAATCATTTTATCTGATTAAGTCAATTCCTTCTGTTAATTAAATCAACCCATCTAATCTAATTATCCCTATTTAATTAAATAATCAATTTATTTGATTAAATCTCTAAAGTCATCCACTAAATTAAATAAATTAAAACCTTATTTGATTTAATCTAACACTATCCCTTTTAATTAAATAAATCAAAATCTTTATTTAATTAGCCTCTTACCATATTCCCCTCTTATTTGATTTAAATAAACCCATAAATCTAAGTCAAATAAGTCACATCATCAAATCTCCTGTTAAATTAATTAATCTGTGGTTAATTTAATCTAATCTCATGTCCCATCCTCTAGATAATGCAAGTTGCACATGAAAATAGATTTAATTCATTTATTAAATCCCTATTTTCCCTCACATGGCATCTCTTGGAATATTCCCTCAAATTGAATTCAAAAAATTCCAAGTCAACATGTACATCCAACAAGGCAATAATTTCCTCTTACATGTCCTTTGCCTTGAGCCAAGTGGCATTTATTGCATTTTCCCTGCCCTCTTGTATGTCATTTCAACAAATTTGAATTTCAAATATTGGCATTTATTGGCACAAACCCCAAATCTTGCACAACCATCATCCATTCATAGCTTGACAAGTGGCACCATATCATTGAATGAAAGTTAGTCCCACATTGCTCAAATTTGGGCTTTCATCAATCTTGAAATCCTATAAATGAAAGACTCATATCTTCATTTCATCATCCACAATCCAAGCAAAGTTACCATGCTAAAATACTTAGCCATTTTCATCCATCATTTGAATTCTTAGCTAGGCTTTTTGCAGATTTGGCTTGGAGTTCTCACCATTCATCATCAAAAGTGGATCAATCTCTTCAACATTCGAAGCTTGCAATCATAGGAATTGGGAAAGGGCCAATTTTCACATCAAATTGGCACCAATTCCCCCATGGGATCAAGAGTTTGCTTTTCTAATTAGGATTTTATCTTGTTTTTGTCATTTGAATTGTGTTCTTCCATATTTTCTTCCTAATTTGAGTTTACAAATGGATTTCATGGGGAATCCTTGTTTTGGCTTGCATTTCCTTGTTTAACTTGTTTACTCATGTTGTTTTGCAGGTACCTAGGCTTGGGTTCGCACAGTTACTTTTGTTATATCTTATGTGCATAAACAACTATTTTGCATGTGTGTACTTCAAAAGAAAATAATGATACAATTACCAAGTTTCAAAGTTACTACACAAGGGTTGCAAATGATAATAATAATGGTGGTTGTATTTGAGAAGGCATTAGGGAAGAAATTTCCTCTAATTTTTTTTTGATAAACCTAAAGATTTTGAAACTCTATATGCATTTATAGAGAAGGTTGAGAAGGAATTGAAGTGGGAAAGCATTACATGGAAGATCTATTTATTTAGTGTCCATTGGAATGCTAACTTTCCTAATATATGACCTCAAGAATCAATTATAAATCAATAATAGATTGAAAAGCTATATATTCTCTTTTTTGTAATAGGATGGAATTTTGGGATAGAAAACTTCTGGGTTCTTTCACATTGTACAACAAAAAAGTGAGTTTTCTCTCTTCATCATATAACAAAAATATACTAGAAAAATACATAGTTGATGTTGTGATCTAGGTAAAGATGCCCGAATGAGATATAAAGCTTCCTAATGGTTATAATTCAGGAGTTAATGCACAGTAACATGGCATTCATACAAAGGAGCAAATAAGGTTTGTTGACCAAATCACCACAACCAAATATTTGCAACTAAACGAAAATGGAGGATGACTAGAATTGGAGTTGATTGCTTCTATCTCAAAATTAATTTCTATGAAGCATATAAAGTAGATTACAAAAAATGCATAAAACACAGAAAGAGTGTGTATTAAGCACTTGAGTTACTCACTTGCTGCATATCCTATTATGAATTCCCTAAAGTACTTGGATCTTATACAATTTATGTGCATCTTCAGTTATTATAAGTCACAAATAAATTCTTTATTAACTAATCAGACAAATTTTCTACCTTTGTTTGTACTTTAGAAATGATAAGTTTTTCAAAAAAATAAATGATCTACATACCTGTAATCTCACAATGCTACTTATTTGTTCACAGTCCAAAGATTGGAAGACAATATACTCATCACTATGATTTATGAACTCAGGTCGAAAGGTGGCATGTGCTGCTTCAATATAAAATAAGAATCCAAAAGCTTGATTACCCTTGTTGAACCACTTAACTTTAGCACTTTCATTTGTATGTTTTTTTCTACCCCCATTGTAACTCTATATAACCTCTTGTTCTTTAGTATTAGTTGAACCTTAGTTTTCCATTGATGGCAGTTAAATGGAATTCGAAGAGGAACTAGAACATTTTAATCCATGCTTGTTGATTGTTGTAACAAATTTAAAAGTGAAAAATGGAAAAGATAGGAGGAAGAAGTACACACAACACAAGGCTATCCACAAGATAGTCAATTGTCTTGTTGTAGCCAACCAATTAGGCCTCTTGGAGCAGCGTTGTTTTGGTCCATTGCTCTTTCTCTATTCACTGTCATGAAGGAAGGTTTTGAGGCCTTATAGGGGCATATAATACCTGTCTAAGTTTATTGGTTTGGGCCTAGTGCAAGCTTGTATGTGGATTTTATTTTGAAATTCCTACCGAACAGGGCTACAAGGTTTAAAAGGGTAAAGAGGCCTAAAGGTTAGAGTGATGAGAAAATGGAGTTTCCTAAGTGAAAATTAGGGTGTTAATTTTTGGTTTGGTCCTATTTGAAATGATCTAAGTGGTTACAAACCCTCTTGGTTGTGAGAGTACAAGAACCCTAGGTGAGTTGGGTCTTTTCCTTGAAGGAATAGTGGATTGGAAAGGTCCACTTAAAGAGTATTTGAGAGAGTTGTGCTAAGTATTTGAGAGAGTGTGCATAAGTTGGTGGTAGCTAGTTGATCATATAAAGAAGCTTCCCCTCTCACTCTGGAGTTCACTATCCTTGGTCTATCAATCACTTAATGTATTCTTTCCATGTCACAAAACAAGAATCTTCTATCATGAACAAGGTTGTAGTATGAAGGCCTGTAGCATACTCTGGGATCTACTCATTTCCTATCAAATTTCCCCATAATAACCCTTGTTATTTTTGTGATGGACATAAGCTAATGCATTATTCTTCAATTGTGACAAAACCTTTATGGAGTTATCCTCTCAAATGACACATGAATGCTTAAATTTGAGAGGAAGACAGTAAGTTGAGTGAATGTAAGTAGAGAAATTTTTGCATACCTGCAAATGGTACAAAATTTCATGGTTAAGTGGAAGCATCCCATCAACAATAAGATCCAAATATATGTGTATCTATCTCAATCGAACCTCTAAACCCTTCAGAGTTGTCTATTTTTCCACTAACCTGTTATGCACAAAAAGTCAAATTTTAGAGTTATGTCACCACTAAAAACAAAAGAAACGGAGCTTTGAACAAACTAAACTCAGAACATTGGAATGGAAACAACTTGAAATTATGATGTAGAGCATGGATTTAGTTTACTCAACTGGAGGCACATTTCACAATAATGGGTTCTTCATGTAAAAAATTTGTACGAGGTTCAAATAGTAAAGAGATTGATGAAAGATAGAGGAATTAAAAAGATACTTGCATGTAGTAATTGGATTGAGCTTCTCTTTGTTTTGAGAATAGTTTAGTATTCTCTAGTTAACAGGGCCAACCATGTGACGGTGGAAGCTCATTTGGCCCCTCCCCCCCTCACATCACTCTCAATTCCCCATACCCGATCATATAACATTAATCATTCATTCATCCATTAATAACATATAACATTCATTCATCCATCCATTAATAACATATAAAATTCATTCATTAACATATTCACATTCATTCATTCATCCATTAATAACATATAACATTCATTCATTCTATAGGCATCCATTAAAATCTGCAAACACTAAACTTTATGTAGGGGTTAGTATTTCACAAATCTATCAAAATGCCTCTATGAAATACCTTGTAAATGCTTCCAAATGCAACAAATGATAATAGAAAGACTAAAACATTATGAAAGCAACCACAAGTTACCTATTCCATAGTGGATTGGTGTCACATGTGCTAGTGACCCTTTCCCAATCCTTGATCAAAGCTCAAGATGATGTAAATGCAATGGAGATGATGAGCAAGATGAGTTCTCAAATTAAGAGAGTAACCTTGCATAAAAGTTGTGGATCCATGAATTAGAATGAAAGCCTTCTTTTATAGATTTTCTTGATGAGAGATTGGCCAATATGGTGAATGTGGGACTAAGATTGGACAAATGAGAGGAAGACACTTGTCAAGTGGTGATAGGCCAATGGATGTGCAAGATTTGGGAAGAGTGCCCATGAGAGGGAGAATTTGAATTCAAATTTTGCAATAAATTTTGAGAGGGGGACAAGAAAAACAACAATTAATGCAATGTTGGAGGGACAAATCAACTTGTCATATTGAGGGAAAATGGGTTTTTTAATAAATTAATAAAATTGATTTATTTGTACAAGTGGAGATATCTAGAGAATACAAGTGGGTGAGATTAGTATTTAATCATGGTTAGATTAAATAAATGATTATTATGTTAGTTTAATGATGATTAGGTGAGTTTGAATTTTAGGACTTTGATATTTGATTTATTTAAATCAAAAAATGATGGAATATGATTTAGGATTTGATTTAAATGGATGTTTGATTTATTAAAAGGTTGATGATAATGTTTATTTGATTTTAAATAAATGACCTTAGAAGATGAGATTACCTAAAGAATGGATGGAAGTAAACCTGATTAATTGAATAAGCGGATGCATGTGAAGCCTGATTTACTTGATGAATGCATAATGCTAATTTTGCATGTCTACATTTTGCCCCTCTTTGAAGTAATGTACTTGTTGCGTTGGTTCAAAGAATAAACTTACCACGATCAAAATAATTTTTTTTTAATTTTTTGGATGCCCCAGTGGAAAGTACACTGATACATTGCCCCCTCGAGAGATCGAGCGAAAAGATTCGATTTGAGGGTCGATCTCGCAATAAAGAGGTTCAAAATGGGTGGTTATGGACGATGATGCAAATGAGATGGTTTTAAGATGCTTAGAATAACAAATCTATATTATCCTAAACAACTTAAATGATTATATGATGAAAGATGGATGAGAGTGATGATGTGGTATGCTATGATATGCAATGGATGATTTATGAGATGCTTAGACTAACAGAACTATATTATGATGATGATATGAATGCACAATGGATGCATGATGGATGAACTGGTGATGAATTGGTGTTAGTATGGAAATGAGATGATGACAAGAGGTTCCAACAAGCCAACATTATGAGAGATGATGATGAGAAATGATGATGAGAAATGGTGATGAGAAATGGATGATATGCTTATCAAGGATTGGGATTTTAAAAGGGTCACTTACTTTATGTTTGATAACACGCCTAAGCACGATGCATCAAGGTATAAAGGACTAGGATGGCATTGTACTTAGTGTGATGGAATTTGAATTGAAAAATAGATAGGAGTATTCCTGTTCACACCTGACATACAGAAACCTTGCTAGAATGCACTTCAGAAGTTTCAAACATCTTGGACCAAAACATAGAGAGGTATAACCAATCAATGCAATAGTCAACAAGTTGTCCAAAAAATCCTCTATACATATCTAACAAAGAAAGTATTCGCCAAGTTATTTTACAAGAATATCCAACAAGCACAACAAACAAAAGAATAATGATTGTTGCCCCATTCCTATCTCTCTAAATCCTTCATTTGGATATCATCGAGAGGTCCTTGGACTGAGCGCAATAAGATAAGTCAAAAGAAAAAGATAAAGCACCCAAAAAAGTTGATGTTCTTCAATACCGCTAACCAAAAGGGAATGTGTTTTTAAGGATAAGAACCAAAACTTATTGCCAAAAGATAATGCCCATTGTAGGAAGGATACATCCTAGGACATGTTAGTGGATGGTGGCATGTCATTTCGTTTATCCAAAGTGTTCTTTCTGATAAATAATGCCCCGTGTAGGAAGGATTCATCCTAGGACATGATGTTATCAGGTGATTGATATGGGATTGTTTGGATGATGGACTATCGACACAAAGACTTGACCAACTTGTTTACGTATTGACTGAGACTTGAGACTTGACGCTTTTGAGATTTTACTTTTAACCTGCTAGACTTGCTTCTAACTGTTTCACCAAAGGTTGAGGATGACAATCACTTTATTATGAATGGTGTTTATTGAGGGTGCAAGCGAGATTAGGCAGATGGATTTTTTCAAATATTTGGATGTTTTTGATGTTTTGCAATGTTTTGAGGCTGTTTTTGGTATTTTTCAAAGTTTTACAAATGTTTTGATTTTTATTTTTCCAATGTTTTTGGGATTTTATGAGATTTTGAACAAGAGACTAACCTAAAAGACCTATCCTAGGGGCCTCGGGGGCTGATTGACAGATTAGCCTTGCCTACGTTATACACACAGAGACCACATAGTTTGACTAATGACTTGACCGATTTACAGATGATGATATACATGATGCGATGTCAGTTTATTATGACAAACTCTTATAGGACTGACCTAAATGTCTCGGGGGATGATCAAAGTTCAACCTTTCCTATGTCCAAGCTCAGAGACAACATAGTTCAACAAGACAACCTTGTTTTTGACTTTTTGAATAACTTTTTGACCTGTTTTTGGATTTTCTGATGTTTTGATGGTTTTGGATTTTCTAATTTTTCTAATGTTTTTGGATTTTTGCATGATTTTGATGATTTGGATATGGATATGTGTGATGATATCAGTGCTTTGTTTAGGTTTTTGTTGAAGACCAAGCTAAGGTTGATTGATCAGATCAATGGATTGATGATGACAACATTGTTGAGGATGCACAACAATGCAAGGATAGTGTTAAGCAACACAATGATTGAGATGTTGATGGGATTGATGATGATAACATTATTGAGGATGCGCAACAATGCAAGGATAGTGTTAAGCAACACAAGGATATCCCGAGATGATGATTGGATTTGATTGATCATGATTCTTGAAGCTTGATTTGGAACAAAATTTGTTCGAATGATTTGACGTGATGTGTGAAGTGCAACCTAGGTGCAACTGATCGTGATTATTTGTTTTGATGTTCAACAAAAGATGAAGACTGATAAGGAATGTCTTCTCGTCAAAATATGCCATGGGCTAGTGATTTGGATTTTTGGATCATAAATGCCTTGACCAATTTGATTTCATGTTTTCTAATGTTTTGATCACCACATAAGTTGGAGGATATAGACCAAGATTTATTCTTGAAGCAAGATGTAAATATTTGCCCCCAGTGTCTAGCAATGTACGGAATGTGATGTGTGGATGCTTGGATAGATTTATGGATGGATGGATATGGTAAGCATGCAAAGGATACCAAGGATTATCTTGCGATAAGATAAGGTGTTCAGATAACGAAAGCTCATAATGCTTCATGTCTCAGATAATGCTGCATAGGATAAGCTCAATGAAAATGACCTATGTCAAGATGTTTACCATAAGCAAGCATAAAGTGTGCCCCAAACTTCATCAAGATCAAGATGACTTGGATGATGGATGCAGATGGATGAAAAATGGATTCTAGCACCAAATGTAGGCATCCATTAAAATCTGCAAACACTAAACTTTATGTAGGGGTTAGTATTTCACAAATCTATCAAAATGCCTCTATGAAATACCTTGTAAATGCTTCCAAATGCAACAAATGATAATAGAAAGACTAAAACATTATGAAAGCAACCACAAGTTACCTATTCCATAGTGGATTGGTGTCACATGTGCTAGTGACCCTTTCCCAATCCTTGATCAAAGCTCAAGATGATGTAAATGCAATGGAGATGATGAGCAAGATGAGTTCTCAAATTAAGAGAGTAACCTTGCATAAAAGTTGTGGATCCATGAATGAGAATGAAAGCCTTCTTTTATAGATTTTCTTGATGAGAGATTGGCCAAGATGGTGAATGTGGGACTAAGATTGGACAAATGAGAGGAAGACACTTGTCAAGTGGTGATAGGCCAATGGATGTGCAAGATTTGGGAAGAGTGCCCATGAGAGGGAGAATTTGAATTCAAATTTTGCAATAAATTTTGAGAGGGGGACAAGAAAAACAACAATTAATGCAATGTTGGAGGGACAAATCAACTTGTCATGTTGAGGAAAAATGGGTTTTTTAATAAATCAATAAAATTGATTTATTTGTGCAAGTGGAGATATCTAGAGAATGCAAGTGAGTGAGATTAGTATTTAATCATGGTTAGATTAAATAAATGATGATTATGTTAGTTTAATGATGATTAGGTGAGTTTGACTTTTAGGACTTTGATATTTGATTTATTTAAATCAGAAAATGATGGAATATGATTTAGGATTTGATTTAAATGGATTTTTGATTTATTAAAAGGTTGATGATAATGTTTATTTGATTTTAAATAAATGACCTTAGAAGATGAGATTACCTAAAGAATGGATGGAAGTAAACCTGATTAATTGAATAAGCGGATGCATGTGAAGCCTGATTTACTTGATGAATGCATAATGTTAATTTTGCATGTCTACACATTTAGTTACATATTATCAAAAATATGGTTGTCATAATATGATTACAATCACTTTTTTTTGTTTCTTTAAGTTTGAAGCTAAAAAAAGCTGAAGTGGAGTATCATTTTCTAATTCATCTATCCCCCCTTCAGTTGTTTTGCACTCTACTCTTGATCTTAATGTATGCCTACTCATGTATTGATCACGACGTGGAGGCCGTTTCAAGGGGGGGTTTGTTGTAATAACAAAGAAATGTTAAATTGATATGTTTTGTTATTATTGTTACAAGTATTTTATTAATTAAAAGAACATTAGAGTGGTGCTCTTTACCTAATGGGGCCACATCATGTTCCTAATCTTGTCGTATAGCCTCATACTCAACATGCTGAACACCCTCTAAATCCTGATCTAGAGTTGAAACACAAAAGGTTACATTAATGAATACGCCAATTGCAATTAAATATGTTTAAAAGAACATTAGAGTGGTCCTCTTTACCTGATGGGGCCACATCATGTTCCTGATCTTCTCTAGCCTGATCATGCTCAACATGATGATCACACTCTACATGCTCTAAAGTTGAAACACGAAAGGTTACATTAATTAATACACCAATTGCAATTAAAGATGTTTAATTGTATTAATCCATATTGCATTTTGTATAGCACATGAATACATCCAGTACTGGGATGCACACCATAACCTTCATTTGCAAGTTGTGCTCCACCCTCACGAGGTTGCATTCCAATGTTAGGTGCAGTATTATCATTGTCTGTCTATTTAAAATAAATAGGCACATAATTACTTTATGGTGGAAATTAATATTGAGTAGATTGCACAAGTATTCAATTTTAAATAAACTTTATTGAGTTTATTTACCTGCTTGTTGAATGCAATGGAATATTTTTTTTGCCCAGTCAAGACTCTTAAGTGTTCAACCACGACTTCATAGCCATGTTGGAAGGAAATCTTCATTTCCTCTTCTGTGGGCACTCAGTTGAATTCAAAGCCCTGCATTTTTGCATAAGATCATGAATTTTGCTTCTATGGTGTGATAAAACCAAAATTGTTTGCAATTTATTATTTGGATGCAATATTTCATTTATTCATACTTACAATTCTTGCGGCTAATTTCATATAACCATCAAAGCCAATTTTGTGTTGCCCGTGTTTTTCTAGTCCTTCCTTTGTTGCCTTCGATGTGTCAGGAATCCTATGAAAAGTTTGAAATATGTCAGATTATGTAAAAAGAAAGAGTAATCAGTATATAATTATATTGTTGATAGTATCACATACCTTCCTTGGCCCGGTGGTGTCTTCCCTTTTTTTTCTTTTTAGCCTTCTCCTTTCCATCTGACACCAGGTCCTTCCACTCCCTCTCTGGAATCATGGGGGGATGCTCGTACTTTTTTTTCTTCTCTAAATGTGACCTATATTGGTCCCTCACATACTTTAGATATGTACCAGCTTTCTTAAGGACCTTCATTCGGTTGAATGTTTTATCACTGAATAGCACAACTAAACGGTTAATGAGCTCATCCTTTAAATATTTATTTTGGGCATTCCACCGTGTACGTATGGTGGGCCCGAAGAGCTCCAATGTTATATCACCTAGATTTTTATAAAAAAGATCATTTCCTGCAATTTGATCATGGGATCATTAGTCTAAAAAGAGTGATCAATAAGTAAATTTCAATTGGATTATATATAATAATAATTAAAACATTTTAAATTACCTAGGACCTTCTCTATCTTTATGGGAATGAAATCCTTGGTCACCACAAATGTGACTGGAAATGTTCACCTATTAGTAATATGGGAAGATCCACAAAATGTTGCTAAAACATCACCAGCACTAGTGGCATCTGCATCACCAATACTATCCGATGCGTGCATGCTATGTGTTGCCAAAATTTCAGTTGACAATATAGCAACAGATGATGGGGTCAGATGATCATGTGATGTATGTGCAGGAAGATTAGGATGGACACTTGTACCAACACCTACTTCGTGGGCAACACCTACAGTACCCTGATCATGGGCAGTAGCATCATGAGGACGTAAAAAATCCTGTAAAAACAACACATATTTAGTTCATGACATAAAATATTATAAATTATAAAACCATGAATGAACTTATGTTATAATTAAATACCTCATGACAACTTACTTGCAATTTTTGTACTCTCTCAGTCAATATTTTAACCCTCTCTCTTATCTCATCTGTTTGAGGCACTATGAATAACAATTGAAGGATTTCTTAATTGCATTTTTTTATGTCTTCCTTATCATATCGATAGTGTTTGTTGAATATGTGATGTCATCATCCAATAACAGTGACTGCACCTCAACCCTATGGATGCTCTCCTCTACTGCTGGTGCCTTTCCTCGATCAGTTGTCTACAACAAGAATATTTAAAACATTATCAAAATTAACCCAATAAACTTATGAAAAAAACATAATAATAAAACATTTTACTCGTATCTAATTTGTACAATTACAATGAGGTAAAACTATCAGGTAGAAGTGCCTGAAGATGAATTGCATCTATGGTTTGGGCGAAGCCTTCCCCATACGATCAATGTCTTGCTGTGACAAAAATTAAATATAAAAAAACATTACTAAAATGAAACCAATAGACTTAGGAAAAAAACATAATAATAAAATGGTATATTGGAGTCATTAATTGGAGGTTGGGTAAAATAGTATAGAGTACGTACCACCCCCATAGTAACTGTGTTTGTATCTAAGTGATTCAAATTGTAATTGATTAGCAACTCTTCCCCTATAGTTATTGATTTTATCGCACATACGAATACACAGTTTTCCTCACGCACCTCGAATATGCAATTGGGTTGCTTATTTGTTGACCTGCGTCATGTACTATTTATAAACCCTGCAATATTCCTTGATGCTTTTGGCCTTCTTTCAATGTACATAGCCACTCCTTTATTTTGATCCTTATCTTTTAGTTGTATATAATTTGCTGACAATGCATACCTACGCATACTTCATGTATATCGAACCAGCTACATCCAATCTTTGTAACTGTAACAGGGTCCAACATACTCCATCAATTTAGTAACCTTGTCATAATAGACCTTTATGTCATCCATGCAAAATAAACCCAAACTATGTAATGACGATGATGCTATGCGATATATCCTCTCGATGACACAAAAATCAGTGTTTATTGGAGGAAGTTCCCTGGGTACCCATTGTTTCCATAGATGTTTGTACCTCAAGGGCACCTCGATGTCGCCTATGCTCTCATCATCATAAGAACATGAGCCCCCTTCAGCAAGAAAAAATTTCATGTGTTTATGGAATTTTCTTCTAATCTTTTGACCTCTAGTTGATCTCACTCTTTTAGACCTACTACATGTCTCACTTTCCTCTTCTCTTCCTGAATTTCCCTCACTCGAGGAAGACATATCTGACAAATACCTATTTGGTGGTACCTACACTCATAAGGATGTTGGATGAAGTTCTTTCATGGTGATGTGATCCCAAGGTGACATTATCATTAATCTATCATTTCATCACTAGAATTTGATTGGTTATAAGGTAATCAAGTCTTTATAGATTGCAAGTTATTGTTACTACCATCCAAATGTGTCCATCACAAATCAAATCAATGTATGAAGGAGACTGTCCCTTGCAATTAATGACTTTAAACTTTGTAACAAGTATTAAATGTGAATATGGTCCACCAATTACACAACCAAGGCCTCAAATGTATTGTACAGAAGAATGTTTTCACCATACATAATATTTTGGTTTAAGTTGTCTTGAAAAAGATGAATTAGAACACTAATAGACATAATTCAGGTGCACGTGTGAGGTGGTTCAACTGTCCACTGATAAAATCCATATGTCTAAGTGGTTAACGGGGAGGAAGTGTGTACTAGGATTGGTTAAGTCATCATAAATTTATGCTTTGGCAATAAAACTTGTTTAAGTCATCTTCAATCTTCCTATGTCTAATTGCTTGGAGACTTTTGGTATGTTTTAAGGTAGGATGAGTGGTTGCATCAATGTTCTAGTTCTCCATGACAAGGTTTCAAAATCTTTAAATATTGAAATTTAGTGCTCATAGTCATTTGAAACAACAACATTTTGATTCTTCAAAGGCTTGTAGTAGGTTGAGTCTTGGTGATAAGTTTCAATGTAATCACAAGGTCTCCATCCTAACTTTGTAAGCTTAGTGCACCTTGGAAAATTAAAGAATCAAAATTCCATGATGCAACCAGGTGCTTGAGGGGAGTTTCCTTGGTGTCTTGAAATGGTTTTGATTCCTTTTGACACCTCTTGAAGGCTCTTTGTATTCGGGCTTGTGAAAGTTGTATTAACTTGCCTTAACTAGGCAATTAGGTGTCTAAATGATGTGTTGTTAGTTCCCAACGTACAACCAATTCAACATTCAGTTGTGGGACATTAGGAAGGTTGGTTGAAGATAGAAATAATCCTCTCTTGTTCGAGGCATGTGGGTTGATGAATCATTTTGAATTTCTAATGCAAAAGCTTGCTATTTTCTAGAAAATCTATGTGTAAATTTCTTGTTCTAATGTGGAAAGGCCTCTGTAAGTACTATACGAGTAAATTCCTATTATGGTTGGATAGAGGGAAGACCTATCTTTCTTTTGGAGGTGATTTGACAAGTTTTCATTGAGTATAAAAGAAGATATTGCCAGTTTAGCAAGAACTGGTCTGAAAACCCTCAAAACTATGGTTTTGATTGAAGAATGGCTCTTTCTTCCATCTCCATGTTGTAATAATGCTAATTCTTGGTGGGATGGAAGATATTTTCATATTTTCAGGGTTCTGGAGAATGGCATGTTGTGTGGAGGAATTTTTGCAATGTTCTAGGCCTGGCATCCTCATGTGACAGGCCTAGATTGTGAAGCAAAAAGTTGAGTTTTGCTTGTTTAGGGTGATTTTAACTATGAAGGAACTTAGGAGTGATAGAAATGGGTGTAACTAGCCTGTAAGAACCTGTTTCAAGGCTTTGGGGTGAAGGGGGGAGCCTAGATAGTCAATTGTTCTGTTGTAGCCTCCCAATTAGGCCTCTTGGAGCAACATTGTTTTGGTCCATTTCTCTTTTACTGTCCACTGTCAAGAAAGAAGGTTTTGAGACTTTGTAGGGGCATATATTACTTGTCTAAGTTTAGTAGTTTGGGCCTAATAGAGGCTTATATGTGTATTTTATTTTGATTGTCCTACCGGGCAAGGCTACAAGCCTTTTAGTGGTAAAGAGGCCTAGTGGTTAGAAAAAGTAGTTTCCTAAGTGAAAACTTGAGTGTCATGGTTGGTTTAGTCCTATTTGACATGATCCAAGTGGATACAAACCCTCTTGATTGTTTGAGTACAAGAACCCTAGTTGGGGGGGTCTTTTCCTTGAAGGAATAGTGGATTGGAAAGGTCCACTTAAAGAGTATTTGAGAGAGCTATGCTAAGTTGGTGGTAAAGAGGCCTAGTGGTTAGAGTGATAAGAAAATGGAGTTTCCTAAGTGAAAACTTGAGTGTCATGGTTTGGTTTAGTCCTATTTGACATGATCCAAGTGGATACAAGCACTCTTGATTCTTTGAGTACAACAACCCTAGTTGGGGGGTCTTTTCCTTGAAGGAATAGTGGATTGGAAAGGTCCACTTAAAGATTATTTGAGAGAGTTGTGCTAAGTTGGTGGTTTGATCATCTAGTTGATCATCTAAAGAAGCTTCCCCTGCTCACCAGTTCCTCTGGAAATTGATATTGATTAGTTGTTGTCATCCTTTTTTTAATAGAGGATTTTATATCATTCCATAGCTCACTTTATTATTGAATATGGGAACATGAGTCTATGTTGATATCTTTTTCATTGAAATCTAAAGATTGAGAGGTACCTATTCCTCCAAAATCATTTGAGACATGATCCCATCCTCATCCCTTATATCATATTTTTGGAAGTGTAAACCTTGATAAATGAACAACTTTGGAAGTTTTGACAAGGATGAAGACTATGAATGAAAAGGCATGTACAACAAGCTATGAAGGTGGTTCAAATTTCCTTTAAGATCCAAGGTTGAAAAGCAAGAATAGTGACAAATGCACTAGGTGGCAGATCTGAAGATTAAAGATTAGTCTTCTACAATAGGATGAAGTAGAAAAAAAACCTTTTAAAGCATTTGTTTAAATCCTCATTAGGGTTCAAATTTCAATCTGATGTAAAGGAAAATGTGAAAGAAAATGGTGCATTCTAAAGCATAATAGTGGGGTAGGTCTTGTATGAAATCAAAAGGGGAGATTTGGGACTATGATGAAATAAAAAAGCATATACATGACACTCCATGAAATTAAGCAGCTAGAAGACCTTAATTATTTTCCTGATAGTTTTTGGAAGCTATATCATTTGTGATGGGAGTTGTTTTGGGTGTTTGTGCACATGAAGGGCAGTTTGAATGCACTGTCATAATATTTTTCCTTGATAAGTAAAAGTGTGACAGCCAAGAGTAGGTTGATCCACTACCATGAGACCATATTTCTTTGAGGCATTTTTCCAAATAGTTCACTGCCTTGTCTATGTTTCTTTCCATACAATGATACATAAAGATTTATTTGCTTTCTTCTTCAAAAATCATGGTATGCAATCAAGAGTTTTAAAAGAAAGAGTTTTAGAATATGGGAAATTTTGTTTTTAGGTCCATCTTTGAACCCTTGATTCTACCCTATGTAATGCTTTAGCCAATTATATGTTAAGGTGGTTAGAATTTTAAAATATCTCTACTTATATGTGAACTTTTATCCCTCAAGTCTCAAATCTTTGGGTAATGTGTTGCAAGTGGAAGAAACAAGGTCTACTCTTCCCCATCTTAACTCTAGGGTTCTTATATCTCTCAAATTTGATGAGTGTATTCTACATATTTTGCGCTTTCAATTGAGTGATAATCAAACTAAACATGGTATTGAGGTTTTGAGAGGTTTGAATGCTTGTTTACTATGTAAAATGGATGGTCATGAAAGAAGGCATGGCCCAAAAATTATTAAGAATATTAATAGACTTGTAGCTAATAGAATTTCATCCTTGATTGTGTAGGAAATAATAAAATAGACAATAGAAAAAATTTCGAGAATGAATTTGATACTTTAGATGAGATACTTGAAAAATTGGAGGACTCTCATTCTAGTGAGGCATATGTTGGTATCCTTGAATATATGCCTTTTGTCAACAATGAGCTTGCTCTTCTTGTTTTTTTTCAAGGATAATTCTAGGTAATAAAAAAATGCCCAAGAGCTTTCCTCAAAGAAATGTGGTCTCATGGTGATGGAAAATTCCTTAATGGTGATGGAATACCATGACAAGCCATATACAAGGCAGTGAACTATTTGAAAAAATGCCTCAAAGAAATGTGGTCTCATGGTGATGGCATGCCATCACCATGAGACC
>VDFB02094949.1:0-50569 GCA_007258455.2 Sequoia sempervirens | reverse complement strand
ATAGAAAGAGGAGAGGCCGGTTGGCCTAACTAACTATAGTTATAACAAATTCACCGGTATGGATGGTGGGGTCTGCAGTTACAGGGGGGGGGGCCTTGGGGGTTCGGTTGAGGAATACATGCATAAAAGAAAACTAGTTTGCTTCCGTTCGGGGTTTTGCATAGTTGGTATTCCCAACCCCTAAAAAGGCAGAGGTCCCATTCTGAATTCAGGGCAGATGTAGGCATCATCTGTTACATGCAGCAGTAGATAGCTCATTAGGCCCCATCGTCTGGAGAGAGGACCTTGCCTAACTGGCCAACACACCTCGGAGCTGACCGGTGGGTGGGACAAGAGCCCTATATATCGTATCTGGAGTTAGCAAACACGCGAGTGAGGGGTGGGGTGACACCCTCTAGTTATAGTTATAGTCTCCTCAGTCACTCTTCAGAAGTCAAGGACCCTCGCTGCATATACCATTTATGTGCTCACTTCACTCGACTGATGACTAGACTGAAACCGGCCTTTCCTTTATGCGCCATAACCTCAGAGAGGAACCTGAATTTTGAAGACAATGGAGCCCTGACAGGATAATAGGCTCTTCCACCCTCGTGAGGCTATCAAAATCAAAGCTGAGGAAAACAATTCAGAAAAATGATGGATGTGCCTTTAAGAAAAGAAAGAAACAGGGTAGAATTGTCAGAAATATACTTATTTAGTAAAATAAGCGGTACAAGAAATAACTTGTGGATGGGTCTACATGCAATTGATGATGTAAAATTGAAAGCTTTAACCGAGGAAGTGCCTAAAGATAGTGTGGCAAGAACTCGCTCCTGGCGAAGAGTTGTTCTCTAAATGAAGGACACCATTGTTGGAAGGACTAAATCGAAGCGACATCATGCATTAAAGTAAACCTCCAATGTTCTAATGCATTGCCCGTTTATCTAACTCAAAGATGGAATCCACAGAACCGATGAGAGAGTTTGTAGCAAGGTTTAACCGCCTCATTACATGACTTTCCCACACACTGAATCCATCTGATGAGATTCTGATGAGTAGCTTCATCAACGCCCTTCCCTCAGAGATAGCCTTTTTCATAAAAGGCAGTCATGAAGAAGACTTGCTGGTAGCTCAAGAGAAGGCTATCGAGCTTGAGGATCACATGATCACTATGGGAAAGATGAAGGATGATGCTATCAGACCGCTGGTCCAAGCATCAGCAGATCCATTGCTACAAAAGGTAGCAAACGAGGTGACAATCCTCAAAAGACAGTCACCCAACCAAGGGCAGCAAGCAATGCCCACACCACCGCCGTATCAACAACAACAGTAGTACCAGCCTCAACAGCCCTATCAGCCGAAGAAAAACAACTTCCAAACTTTTAACAACTTTAAGCCGAAGTTTTCAGGACCGCCTAGACAGGCAGAACCTGAGAAATCTAATGTGTTCTGTTGTTTCTATGACTCAGACGAACACACCGGATCTTCATGCCCTGAGAATCAGAGAATGAACCAGATCATGGGATATGTCGGAGATGCAGCTCCAAGCTCAAATTCAGTACCTTCAAATGCGAACATTGCTCCACCTCAAATGGACAATTTCGATGGCGACTCCGCAACGGGATACTTTCATAGCAAACCCGTAAATCAAGAAGAAGAAGACTACTGTCAGTACAATCTTGCTGTCAATCACGAAAACCTGTCGACACCTGTGTTTACACGTGCTCAGCATTTCAAAGCATAGAAAGAGGAAGATGAAAGACGAAAGTCCAATGAAAAGGGAAAAGAAGCTTCCACTTCTAATCCCAAGTCTACACATGAGTTCGTCACACCAGCTTCTCAAGACCGGTCCTCGACGAGTTTTGACATAGTGACATCCATGATGAAGATGAAGGTACAAATTTCACAGCTGGAGTATCTCCAGGATCATCCCGATCAAATGGATCGGATTCTCAAAGTAATACAGAAGCCAATCATCATGCAACCCACATTGCTAGCATCTTTCGTACCAGCAGGAGAAAAGCCAAAACCTTTTTACATATCTTTGTATATGGGAGGATATAAGCTTAGCAATTGTATAATTGACTCAGGGGCATCTGACAACGTCATGCCTTTACAAATCATGAAATCTTTAGGGCTATCATGCACGGAAACACAAGATAAGTGTTATTCACTTGAATCAAAACCCGTGCCATTGGTAGGCCAACTAAAGGATGCTCAAGTAAGATTGGCATCCTGTCCAGAAAAGAAGATAATGATGACCATTCTCGTAGCTGATATCCCAATCAGTTATGGAATGCTCCTGAGCAAAAGCTTCTGCAAAGATCTCGGAGGTGAGATTCAACTGGATTGGTCGTACGCGACAATCCCATTGAAAAAGGGCACCTTCAAGTTGGAACCTGAGGCTAAGTCAACATTCACGGTGGTGAAATCTCAAGACCCACAAGCACAAGTGTTACATCAGAGCACGGGTCCTGGCACGTATGCCATGCTGTCAGAAGTAACCGAAGACGATGAAAGTTTTGCACTTACCACACAAACATTGAATGAAGATTCAAGAATGTGGAATATGCAATTCGACGGTAGTTGCTCAACAACAGGTTCGGGAGTAGGAGTTGTCATTACCTCTCCCGAAGGAACGCTGTACCCATTGGCTTATCGCTTGCAGTTCGACAACACAAACAATACTGCAAAATATGAGGCACTCATACTTGGCCTCAAAAATGCAAGAGATATGGGTATAAAATACCTTCAAGTTGAAGGCGATGCAGAGCTGATCGTTCAATAGGTCAGAGGATTGTATCAAGTAAGGAGAAGTCGCCTTTCTTCTTACCGACAAAGGGTGTGGAATGCGATCGACTGGTTCGAAGCATTCAACATCAAATACATACCACGTGAGCAGAATAGCAGAGCAGATTCCCTTGCGGTATCAGCAGCTCTTTTCATGCCCCATTCTGATTTTTGTCAGAATGTCTTCGCTATTGAGCTCATCTACAGGCCAGCCATCCTCGACAACTGCGACAATTGGCAGGTCTTTACTAATGATGATGATATTCAAGAGTTCCTCCGCATGGAGGATAATTACCAAGAATTATTCTTTGAAGGTACTGCTTCTCCCTCCAAAGAATCTGTGGCAGAAGATTCCGAAGTCACAGAATCTGGTATCATCCAACTAAAGGGAAATAATATTCCCAAGGGTCTAGTAACCTTGGAGGATATATTTGACAGACATGACAAATGTGTTCAGGATCAAAGGAATTCTAGTGACAAGACGTTAGCCGACTACGGACAAGTCAACATTGGTACGGAAGATAAGCCTCGGCTTGTCAACTTAGGCAAGTGTTGCATTGCGGAAGAAAGCGACAATTTCATCTCTTTATTCAAGCAATACCGAGACGTCTTTGCATGGTCCTATGAAGACTTGAAAGCATTCAAGCCAAAGGAATTGTCCCATACAATTCCACTTAAGTCTGACATCAAGCCTTTCAAGCAGAAGTAGAGACACTACAACCCACGTGTCCAAGATACAATCTACGCGGAGGTGAAAAAGATGGTGGATGCCAAGATCATATACCCGATCCACTATTCCACCTGGGTGTCAAATATCGTTCCTGTACGCAAGAAGAGCGGAGAAATCTGGATTTGCGTAGACTTCAGGAACCTGAACCAGTCATCACTAAAGGATAATTATCCTTTGCCTATCATGGAACATACATTGCAAATAGTAACCGGTTCAGAGATGCTGTCATTACTTGACGGATTTTCGAGATACAACCAGATTTTCGCGGTGAAATGTAAGAGGATCAACTCAAAACAGCTGCTCAACAGCACCGCGGGAAACGTCACTTAATTTATATGCCTTCGCCTCATCAACGCCGGTGCTACTTTTCAACGGTGCCATGGATTTTACGCTTACGAATTTAAAGGACAAATGGATAGTCGCTTATCTTGATGACCTTACCGCTTCTTTCAAAGAACGGGTAAGACTACTTTTCAACACTGAAGTGAAAGTGTTCTTGGAGAGATGCAAAATTCATCATTATTATCATCAACCGCGAAGTCTATCTTCGTGGGTGACGGAAGGTAAATTGTTGGTCACATCACCCTCTGCTAGGCTGGACAAGGATAGACCCTAACGTAGATGCACCAAGGACTTGACTCTTCCCACCAATAAAACCGGGTACACTCTTCTTCGCAAAGTCAACTTTTATAATGGAGATTTGTACCTAACTTCTCAAAGCTGACTAAAGATATCTCAGCAATGATGAAGAAGACGATCGCCTTCAAATGGACCGATGAAGGAAGGAAGGCATTCAAGAAAATAAAGAAGGCCATCAGTAAAGCACCAGTGTTGGTTCGACCTGATTTCAATAAAGAGTTCATTCTTTATTGTTACGCGTCAGAACATACTCTCCGCCATAATCGAATTGCTGATCCACAATCCAGCGAACCCGTGACTCTAACAGAGAAAATGTGCATATGCAGCTGTAAGAGCTGTTAAGTAAACTGCATTCTACATCCTAAACTCTCACACCATCAGATATGTTACGCACTCAGCGTCAAGAGTGTTCTTACCAACAAGAAATGGCACCAAAAAGAGTAACCGGATTGCAAGATTCAAGAATACGACTTGGACATCAAGCCTACCAAGCTCATTAGCGGGAGAGGCCTATGTCAACTCCTGGCAGAAGATGGTGATTTAAAGCACCAAGGTGAAGATGGCATCTTAGGAACAAAAATGGAAGAAGACCTCCCAATGGTCTTATTAGTTGAATCTGCTCAAGAGTGGTACACAAAATTGTGGTACTACCTAACCTACGGGGAATGTCCAACACACTTGGATAAGCAGCAGAGAAGAACTTTAAAGTTACAAGCACAAAGTTATGTGCTTGGAGGAAATGTTTTGTACAAGCGTGGGCTTGATGGAACGTTCCTATTATGCGTTAGTAAGGATCAACAACGAAGATTGTTAGAAGCATTCCATGATCAAGCATGCGGAGGACATTTCTCATCAAGAGTCACTGCATTCAAGATCCTGCGGGCATTATTCTTTTGGCCGACTTTGTTCCGCGACGCATATGACTGGATGCATAGATGCACGTTGTGCCAACAATTTGTTGGTAAACTCAAGCTGTCGTCCCTTCCACTAAGGCCAGTGGTGATAGATGCTCCATTCCAGCAATGGGGCATAGACTTTGTGGGACCTATCAACCCTCATTCCAGCAAAGGACATGTCTACGTCCTTACGGCAACAGACTATTTCACTAAATGGGTTGAGGCAATTCCCATAAAGCAAGCTACTTCCGAAGTAGTGTGTAACTTCCTCAAAGAGAACATCATTACACGCTTCGGAGTACCCAAAAAGATCGTGACTGACAATGCTACAAGCTTCTCGTCAGAGGAGTTGGTAGAATTTTGTTTTGACTACGGCATCACTTTGTCCCACTCTTCAGATTACTATCCACAAGGCAATGGACAAGCTGAGTCGTCAAACAAGAACATAGTCATGATAGTGCGCAAGATGGTTGATTCTAATCAACGGGCTTGGCACACAAAGTTGTATGATGCTCTTTGGGCTAATAGAATCACGCCTAAGAGAGCTATCGGTACTTCACCTTTCATAATCCTATATGGCACAGAAGCTGTGTTACCCATCACTCTAGAGTTGTCCGCTTTGCAGCTGGCATCCACAATAGAAGATGAGGAATTCAAAGATCCCATCGAGAAACGTATCTTGTGCCTGATGAAACTTCAAGAAGAAAGGGTGGAGATAGTTGATAAGATCACTCAGCATCAAGAGCGAGTGAAGAAGATCTTCGACAAGAAAGCTCGGCAATGAGACTTTGAGATTGGAGATAAAGTCCTATTATGGGACAAGAGACACGAACCAAAGGGAATGCACGGAAAATTTGACTCCCTTTGGCTAGGGCCGTTCTTGATTCATGATAATGCAGGGGAGAATTCTTATATTCTCTCACATGCAGATGGGAGGCTCTTTCCACTACCCTATAGCGGGCAGTACTTGAAGCATTTCATCTCTTAAGGGATGGGGTGAGTATATATTGTAAATACTTTTCCTTGCTTTAACGTTTTGTTTTTAATTTTTTCCCCGTTCAGTGAAGTATTGTCGTGTTTTAGGTGATTTCTTAGATATTTTGTCGTAGGTGAATAAATTGGGGAACCCAATAAATAAGGTGAACTCTATTTTTAGGTATGTATGGAACCAAAGTCCTGACTCCGTTACCCAACTGATTAGATATACTAGTCTACAAAACTTGAGATTCTCGATTCTCCTATGCCGTAGGTATCCGACATGGTCACCAGACGGAGCCTAATATTGTACCCAAAATTAAATTTTTGGCATTCTGTATAAATTGAGCTAAATCTTGTTAAAATGCCATGTAAAAGTCTGTTTTAGGTCAAACCAACAATAAAATCTTGGTGGTTTCACAAGGAACACGCAGTAAAGTTTTGAAATTTTGAAAATTAGGGTTTTACGCCCCTATTTTCAAGGAAACCCCCAAAAATAGGACCTTCCCAGAAATGATTGAAAATGATTTAGATAGGATTAAAAAGCTTCACGATCACATTGGTCAAGTCAGAATCATCAAAAGACACATTTTACTCTGGTGGGTCTATTTCTATTTTTCAGGAACAAAGTTAGGAGCTCCGCAGCCATTAATGGAAAATTGGCCAATACCAGGTGCTGAAAGCTAAGCTTCAAAAGCTTCAACGACGCAATCATGGTGGAAAAGGTCTAAAATGATGCTGTTTGATGAAGGAGATTCCTGAAAATGAAAAAGGTCAAAATTTGACTAACTCTGGAAACATTACGAAGGAGAGATAGTTCACAATGCTGAAAAGAGCCTTTTTCAAGCAGGGGCGCCCATGATCTTTTAAGGTCAAATGCAGTCACCAAGATCTTCCAAGGCAGTCATTCTCAACGTTTGATTGTTGGTGCAACAATGAAACAAACAAATAAATCGTCTAAGGAGTGGATCATAAGCAGCTACTGATGAAGCAAAAAGAGGCAGTTGAAGAAACATCAGGACATAACTGTCAAAGGCGAAGTTCAAAGAAAAAAGAGCCTTTTCAAAAGAAAGGCGCCCTTCCTTTTGGACCTCTAGATGCTGACAAAACACCAAAGGCCTCCCAGAACAATCTTCTCAGCCTTGCTAGATCTCAGCAACGCAACTGAAAGCACAGGCATCTGACAGGGCAGTCAACAGATAATCAAGATCAAACTAGGCAACTTTTCAGATGAAAATAAACTTGCTAAAGGACAAAAGCGCCCTTTTCAAGGAGGGGCGCCCTTGAATAAAGGAACCCTAAAATGACTTCCAAGTTTTCCGACTACAATCATCCTTGACAAGACAAAGTTGGCTACCTGATGAAATATCAAGCGAAATCATCTGATTCTCCGATCAACGAGAAATCCAAATCAAAGCATGAGAGGTCATTTCAAAAGGCTGAAGAACGAAGATTGAAAATTCACTAAGGCACAAGCAAAAGCGCCCTTTCTTGGAAAAGGCACCCGTTCTTTTGATGCCCTGAACTCAGCTTTTTACCATCATGCCTCCCAGGCACTTCTCTTCAAGTTGGATCCAGCTCAGCAGTGAATGTGTTAGCAACATCTCAGGATCGACAGATCATGACAGATTCAGGGTCAAACTGAGGTCATTCAAGAGAGAAAATAATTAAAAAAAAAAAAACTTGCAAAACTCAAAAGGGACGCCTAAAAGAAGTCAAGGGTCAAGTTGTTGACTAAAGTCAAGATATTTTGAGTTAAACTTGGCTAAAACACTCCACGATCAGTGGAAATCACCTTTTTGAACTTCAGATCAAGCCAAAATCACTTTTGAGCATGAGTTAGGTCCCCAAACTTGTGGATCTAAGGCTTGAATCTATATATTCAAGGTGAAGGCGTCCTACTTCATTATTTCATTGCAGGTTAAGATTCAAGAACAGCCATAAGCTCTCAAGGATGCCATTGATAGATCTGGACAAGGTTTTCATCCGTTCTTCAATTTTTCTTGCAGATCTAAAGCAGAAGAAGATTGCTAATTTGAGGATTGGATTCAGAGACAGATTTTCTGAGGGAGTCAGATAAAAACTTCCAATCCATCTTCTGTCTACTTCTTCTCTTCTTGTCTTAGGTTTTCTTGCATGTCACACAAGGCAATAGGCTACATGAGATCTGATCAACTGGGCAGATTCAGCATAATTTTCCAGTGAAACCCATCACATCAAATTTTCCAGAATCACCAAACTTGTTGCCCCTATTTTTGGGGGTTTTTCCGAAAAAGTTTCAGAATCAAAATTCTGAGGAACTGGGCTTGTTCAGCATTGAAGCACGAACAAAACCCATGTGCCAGACTTTTTTCGGAAAAATACTTCTCGGCAGGGCACTATTTTCAGGGGTTTTTCAAAAGTTGTCTGAACACATCCGTGTTTACAGTCAACAGGCGATTTCTTCTTCACAGAATGACAATTTGGCGTCCTTGGCTCCAATTGAACAACCAGACCTTGCACCAGCAACTCTCCAACCAGATCTTACACACATTGTTGGAGAGCAAACGGACATCATCAGCAGTCTGTGGATCTTTATCTTTGAAAAGAATACATCTCCCGCTTAGTGGAGATCCGCAAGCAATTACTCTGGACGAAGAAGAAAGAAAGGCTGATCTTGCAGCAGAAAGACCAGTATTACCACCTCCCGCGTGGCAATAAGCACCTTGGCTTGCCAGTGCAAAGAGGTCATTCCAAGCATGGAGCCGCCAAAGTTACCAAGAGCAACAGCTTGCACAAGAAGAGGAGATGTCGTGTCATCAAAGCATTAACTATCCGGAAACGAAGAAGTCAACACATGGATCAAGGAGTTGTTGACCGGAAGTGGTGAAGTGTGAAAAGACACCTAGGAAGGACGTCCTACCTTCCAATTGGCATTTATGATACTTGAAGTTGACTTGATGCCTCATTCCAAGTCAACTCAAGAAGGCATTAAATGTAGTTGGAGTTAACTTGATGTCCCTTTCCAAGTTAACTCCATATCCCTTAAATCATGCATTGTCAGATCCCACTGATTAAGGATGTCTAATCGGCTTCCATGATTTGTGGATCTTAGATCTCCACTAAATGTGGATGTCTATTTTGGAGGGATACTTACATTAAAGTTCACCTTTAGTTTACTTTCAATCAACTGAAGTAGTTTCCAGCTGACTCTTTGTTTCTTTTAGTTAACTGAAGTAGTCTTCCAGTTAACTGCTTGTTCCCCCTTTTTAGGAATAAATCTTGCTAATTGATTGGCAAGAACTCATTGTTAACTCAAGGAGATTTTGGGGTTGCCCACTCCTTTGAGTTCTATAAATAAGAGCCTTGGGCTCATTGTTTGTTTAACTTTTCCTTGCTACGCAAAATTGCTGCGCCATTGTTGCCAACAGCTTTGAAAGCGGATATTTGTTCACTCTTGGATGAGAGTTCGTTGGTAGATTGTAATTGTGCATGATTTCGTGCCTTTGCTATCCCAACCTTTGTAATTCGTTGATAAAGCTTTGAAGGAGAATATCAGAAGGCGCTTGCATTTTTGATCAATCTATTTGAGTTATGTCTACGTCTTGTATCTAATAGCTTGTTGTTTCATTTCCCTCCTCGGATAGGAGTCCCTCCTCCTTGGATATTTGTCATTGACAGTTATTGTTCGTTGTTGTTTAATGTATTGTCCCTCGATCTATACTTCGGATAAGAGTTCCTCCTCCTTAGCAAGATTGTCGGCCAAAACATCGTCAATTTGTTGTTTCTTGTAAACCATTTCCTAGCCCATACCTCGGATAGGAGTTCCTCCTCCTTGGCAGGTCTCAGATCTAGTTTACCATAAAGAGTGTTTGCTTGTACCAACCTTATCCCAGTATATACTCGAGAGTTCAGAGCCTCGGTCATATTCTCAGGAGACGGCGAATTCAGGTGATCTGACCAACCCATTCCCGCTCCTTTACCCTCATGCTCTATTTACCTTGAAGGTGTTGGATAGATAAAACTAGATTAGTCGTAGTTGAGATCTGCATGAAACCAGAGAAAAGCTTAGCTACGGCGCATTATGTTTGTGCACCCTTGTGTCCTACCGCTGAAGCATAAAAAGATAGGAACTTTAGTTTACCATTTCCCTTCCTTACGCATTAATCCCAGCAAAGAGGGACTTCTCCTCTTTAAATAATGAAGAAGTGTTGCAAAACATTTGAAATAGCTGAACGTTTACAATCAGCACTTCAGAGGTGCTAATTTAAACGCCAACATGGCGGAAAATGAAGAGTTTCACACCCAGGTTCAGTTCCCACAAATGAGGCATGTTGCAGTGGCCATGTGGACACTGGGCATAGGGGTCACACTTATAGAAATGCACAGACCAAAGCCCGCCACTATGTTTTTCTATTGGGGCAACTTGAGGTATGGTCGAGTGTAACCATATTAAGGAACCAAGCCAACCCACATGCCTTCTATGAGCTCTGCCCCTAATGTATCCCAACATTTTGAATATAAAACAAGTTACGCAAGTTTTAAGTTGTAACTCACGTATCTTGAGTCTAGACAATTACGCATGCCAAACTCACCCAAAGTACTTGGTGAGTACAACATGCGGACTCACCAGACACAGATTGAACGCACCATGTAAACAATCATATTTTATGCAGAGGCATGAACCTTTAACTAGTCACACCAATCATGATTTGTTGTAGTTTGTTGTATGAACTGTGTGAGATCATGATTTGCAATTGTTAGTAAGCATGGCAGCCAAAATAAGTCTTGATTTTTAAGACATCTTTTAAGGAAATAACAGCCCCATGGGGCATATTTTGTTGCAAACATTTTTCAAGGAACTAGTTGCAATCCAGTTGAAAATAAGGACACTTGAACAACTCCTGAGTGCAAGTATTTTCTAATATTTGCTTTCCCAAGTAAGCCTTGTAACAGTTGAATGGAGGATAATTGAAAATTTTGGCAGGTAACTTTCCTTGTTTTCCTTGTTGACCCTAAGTCAAGTCCAAGAATGCGAACCATGCTTAGAAGTTCTTGAACATTGAAATTTACTCCTTTGAAAATTTATAAGTCTTGAACTTCAAAATTTATATTTTTTTAAGAAATTTAATTGTTTTTTTTTTTGCCAAGTTTTTGGCAAGTCAAAGAAAATTGGTTTGTCAAGTTTGAGCATACAAACCATAGGTCTACGCATCAACATACTCATCCATTTTTATTTCTTGAGTTTCCTCATACAATAGCAAACCAAAAGCCTTCTCAATGAAATATGCATTCAATTTGCCAATGATATCATCACTTATTGTGTGGATTTCTTCTTTTCCAAGGTCGTAACACTTGGCACAAGCAAAGACTAACTCTTGAATTTGGGCTAAAATAGGGAATGTTACAGCTTGGATGAGCCCGCTATCTCAAAGCCTCTAGGCAATCTTATTCACACTCTTAATCTTCTCATCTAGGTTCAGCTATTGCACATCCATGTGCCCTAACTCAATATCCTTGATTTTCAAAAGTAACATACCAAGATTTAAGAAAGCCCCATGGTCTAGAAATGATATGCCATTTGGGAAACCCCAACAAGCAAATTTGACATCTGAAACAATCTTGATGACTTGAATCTGGTCAAAACCCTTTCTTTTGCTGAATATGCACTCACAAAACCCTAGCCACTTCCCACAATTTGCAAACTTGGTGCTTTGAAATCCTAACACCTTAGCAAGCTGAACCCTAGGTATAGAACCCTTACATTTATCCTTTTTTGATGAAAATCAAACTATAAAACCCTAGTTGCTCCTTGCTTTGATTATAGATTGAGATCAAACCCTGGCCACCCTATGTCATTTGCAAAAATCTTTGAAAACAATGTTGCTATGGCATTCCTTAGCATGTGGAAACCCAATGCAAACTTTGGCAATGGTGCACAAGAATGATTCAATGCCTTAGAAAAAACTGCAACAAAGCTTTTTGAAATCCTCCTAATGGCAAACAATAACGCTCCAATCCTTTTGCCACCTACTGAAACTACTCTTGCTTCTTGGAAAGGAGAAAGTCTTGAATGAAAGATGAGCACAAATAAGCAGATACTAAGTCATGCCCTCATGAGGAATGGGATGCCCATTTTCAGTTTTGTTTTTGCTCAAGTGGCCATGCAAATCATACCTAGGAGACCATTTTGACACTTTTAGTTTTTTTTTTAAAACTCGTCACGCCTTGCATGCTTGATGATTATGTTTAATTCACTTTTGTCTTGCCTAAATGACGTTACATAATTCTCCACAATGCAACCATTAATGTGTTTTTAACTTTTGGCACGACTATTGCCCATCACACAGCTGCTAAAAGGCTTGCCACCTTTTTCATTTTTCTAATTTTCGGTATAACCATGGAAGAGCACATGACTTCTAGCAGAGATGCCATTTTTATTTTTGTGAAGCTTGACCTCACAATGAGAAATCACTTAGCATTTCCACAAAAAATGACTATATACAAAAAATAAATTGTATGGGTACAACAATATTACTTGAATCTCATGGTGTATTAGTTAGTTGATTATAAACACAAGCTATTGGAATGTAATATTCAACAACCCAACATTTGAACTTATAAATTCTAGAGGCATTGGACAAGGAGATCCCCTATCCCCTTATCTATCTTAATGGCAAAAGGTTTGGACCATTTTGTTGGTAGGTTTTGTGGGATCGGGAGTTTAAAAGGTGCCAAATGTGTTGAGAATTAGGACTCCCTTACGCACCTTCAATTTGTGGATAACACAATGTTTGGGGCAGTGGAGTTGGAAGAAGCCAAGGCTTTCAAAGCAGTTTTGGATTCCCATGACTTTGCCCTGGGCAATTGATCAATTCAGATAAATCAAAGATTTAATTCTTGAATGTAGCTCCTAGAGTGCAGGTGAGAAATAAAGAGATTATTGGCTTTCAATCTGATACCCTCCCTAGTAAGTATTTGGGCATTCCCCTCTTCATGGGAGCTGTAATATATTGCCCCCAGAATGAATTGCTAGACAAAAGTTTGAAGAAATTTCCTCTTGGAAAGGGTGATGGTTAAGTCTTGATGGTAGTATCAAAATGATAAAGGTCACTCTCCTCGGTGTTACTACTTACGTGTTTTCTATGTTGCAGGTCCCAAAAGGAGTTTTAACTAAAATCAATAGCTTATGCAAAAACTTCCAATGGCAGTGCAGCTTTAAAGATATAAAACTTCTCCCTGATAAGTTGGAGAAAGCTTGCAGATAGAGAAAGCAAGGAGGGACTAACTTAAAGGACCTAGAGCTCCATCATAAGTTGCTTGGGGAAAAGTTTTGCCTGGTAGCTCCTGATGGAGAACAATCAGCCAGCGGATTCCACTCTCCTTTTCAAATCTGAGCAGCTTCTTAGAGGATCCACGATTTGGAACTACCTCCCTTTAGCTAGAGACCTCATTGGTAATTTCTTCTCTTGGGATATCAAGAGTGATCACAAAACCTACTTCTGGGATGATTCATGGAAGGGTTATCCTTATCTCTAATCTGTCACAATCTTGATTAAGCCAGGCACTATCTAGTTTCTCATTGAGATGTGAGTGAAGGATTATTGGGTTGAAAAAATGGGTTGATGGTCTTTGCAGCAGAGAACGGAAAAGTTTTGAGGATATCCCGTTTCCAAAAGAACTGATAGACATCTCTCAGCTTGGCTCAGTGAGTTCAGGATCTTGAATCTGCTCAAGGGGAATTACTTGATCTGAAATGGTGACTCCTAGGTGGCCTTCCAAGTTAAAACAAGTTATGCAATTCTGCACAACCATGATCTTGCACCTCTCTAGGATTGGCCAATGGATTTAGTTATGCAATTCTGCACAACCATGATTGTCTGCCTCTCTAGGATTGGCCAGTGGATTTAGTTTCGTGCAATTCATTTTGGGTTTGTTAATTGTTTGAAAAAGGTGTTTTGGGATTGCCTTGTACATCACGTGAGGCATTTTATGCTTCGCCTATGTGTAGAACTTATTTTCTATGCCAATGATCCATGCATTGGAGGCAGCCTGGGTCTGAAGTACACGATTGGTCATTTAAAGTGGCTTGCCTTGCCTCTTTCCCATTTGAGAAATGTTGTAGGTTGCTAGTTTTGATCCTTTCAATTGAAGGATTTTTTAAAGAGAGTGCTCCAGGATTTTCCTCTCACAATTTTCCCTATGGAGGAGCTGTATCTGATCACAGCCTAAGAAGAACCTTTGTCTTTCCCTACATGGTAATATTGAAGTTTGTTAGGGAGATTCTGGGCACAGACAGACTAGACAACACTTGCATCCTTCGGACTACAACCTCTATTTTGGAGGATGTCATAGACAAGCTGGGTGCCAGTTCTCCTGGCTCAAAGGTCAAAGAATGGATCTTAATTAGGATTCCACATAGTGAGTATAATGTTTTCCTCTGAGATCATTCAGAGGAAAGGCTTATGGAATCTGATGCAGGCTCTACTAGTGAGCCAGTAATAGAGGTAGCAATATCGTAGAGGGAAATTCAAACTATCTCTAATATAAAAGCAAAGCTAGCCTTCTTCAGTCAAGATCTGGGACAATACATTTATCGATTGCATGTTAGTTGAGCAATGGAAGCCAGGAAGTGTCTAGTCTTTTCACCCTGCGTGCCTTCCTCAGAGGTGACATTATTCAGGCCAAGAAAAAGCCTTTTCTTAAGCCTGGTGTATGGCTAGGCATGAAAGATAAAATGGCAGTGGATCTGGACCCTTCAAATTGCAGCAGTTGACCTTCTGCCTTTAGGTTATCCATGTGCAAGCTCTTTTTGATAATAACAGTTTTTTGGTCCTCTATCGTTGATCTTTTATTCTTGATGGGAGTGACCCCTTGTTAATCATGCCTAGCCCATTTTGGCAGGATTTTGTTTAGGCAGGCATATGCTGAGATTTCTCAGTCTGTATTATATCCAGTTTTTCCAGCTCTTGAAATGTATTTGCTTGAGCTTTTATGGATCAGGACTCCAATAAAAACCTCAATTCCTGTCAAAAAAAAAACAAACACTGTGTGCATCAAGACACAACAGACATAACAGGATGTACAGCTTTCAACCATTCAAAATTCTAGTGGTGTTAAAAGGAACGGCAAAGTTTGACTCAGAAATAAAAAAGATGGATCTGATTTGTCAATAACAGAATATAGTCATCTCTGGGGAGGAATAAAAGATTGATCTGGAAGCTTTTCTATGATCTGCAAGCTTTCATAGAAATTTCAGGACTCAATATATCACTTAAGTCTGTGCAGATGCACTGGAGGTCAGCATATTATAAAATTATCACAAATAACCTAGTTCAGTTTCTTGAAATACTAATTGAAAAATCCACTTTTACCATATAATGTACAATAGGAGAGAAAATAGACTAGGATGTGATTAAAAGGAATTAATTTTGATCTAAAAGCTTATAGAAACATGGAAAATCCATTCAATTAAGTACCTCTTCAGAGCAAAAACATGTCCATCTATTTATTTTCTGGTAACAAACATATCAACCAATTTTTTTTGGATACCTTCAGCCGCTCATGTGCTTCTCGAACAGTTTTGCCATCTTTCTTTTTTCGCCAGTTATGTCCATCCTTTCGGAAGAAACGAAGTGTTTTACGGTCAAAAAGAAATAGTGACCCACCTAAGAAAATATTAAAAACAATTATTTCTACATTATACTTAATACAATCCACCAGCCATGAATCTGAAGTGCACAAAAATCTGTAATTTATGTTGGATGTCTCCAAAAACTCATTTACACATCAAGGACTACAGTATTACTGACTGAAGCTTTCATGGCCCAAAAATGTAAAGTTACAGAAGCAAATAATGCCTTGCAATGAGAGAGCCTTAAATACTCAAGAGAAGAAAGAAAGTTGGATGCATACTCTGTGGCTTATTAGGTGGATCTGTACTAAGTTTAAATTTCTGGTAATTCTGCAAGATATAGAGAACTTCCACAGGCCGCAACCACCGAGCTTGTGCCTCTCGTAGAAGCTCACTGAAATCAAATTCTGCAATATAAACGAAATCAGAAATTCTTAGGTTAGAGTTCCTGAATGAGTATGCAAATAATAAAAGATATGTTGACAAATCAGTTACGTGGTTATAGGAATAAATAAACAAAATAAAAGTGGATAGTGATCAGTAGATTTTTCATTCTGGTAATCTTGATAGATTTTCCATCAGCTCTTAATAAGCTTGATTTTTGTACTCCTTTTTAGGTTACTTCATTTCTTTGTCTTCTGTTCAGTTTTGTCCTTAGAGTTTTCTCCACCCTAAGTTTTTGCTACATTAATTTGATGTATTTTTTCTTCTTTCCAAGCACCTCTTTTCAACATGATGTTCTTATTTACAGTACATTAATGTAATGTCCCCTCTCTAGCCAATGGTTTGGGAGTTAGGGTTAGCCTATTACTGCGGTCCCCGTAGGCTAACAAGATGTTCAGGGGACCATTTGGAGGGGATTCAGGGTCTTCAGCGGGCTTGCATTCCATTCCTGCACATTTAGCTCAGTTTCAGTTGGTTAGTAGGCCTTTTGAAGGCAATTCAAGGCTCATCATTCATACTTACTATTTGTAGCAAGTTATACCAAGTTCAATGGTTTCACGCCTACAATGGAATTTGTGTCGGAGACACACTCAGGGGGTTAATCTCAGTTTTAGTAATAACCCACCCTGATCTGGGTTATTGAATTTCGCCAACAATACAAATAAAAAAGAATTTTGCAAAAGAACACTTCCAAACAAATGCAAGAGACAAATAACCAGAAATTTTATTAATGATTCAGGGAATATATATAATTCATACCTGGAAGGGACTGTGCAACTACCGGAAATGACCTCTGTTTTATTCAAATATGCTGATGTAAACTGGAAATGCTGAAAGAAACTACTAAGTAAATCTGTGAATGCTCAGATGATGATCTCTATGTGAAACCATCCAAACAAGAAGACCTTGGGTGATCTTCCACGTTTATAGACTCCGTCCTATCCGATGGTTTCCATCCTCTAAATAGCTTGAAACTTCATACCTGCAACCCTGTGCTCGGCTTTCTTCAATTTGCAAATGATAAACTTGGATAATGAAAAGTGACTTCTCTTTGCTCTTTTATTCACCTCGAAACCCTATGCCCCTCTTGGCAATTAACTTTATTAAAATAATAAAGTAATTCACTTTTCGAAACATGTGCCATTTAATGAAATAATAATAAAGTAACTTAAAATATATCATTTTAATTAAAGCTACTTTATTCACCTTATAAGGCCATATTATAAAGTACTTTATTAAAAGTAACTTTATAACATTAAATCATAAAGTCACTTTAATGACTTTAATGATTTAATTACTCCCAGCAATGATCTAGCAATAACCTCTTGAGAGTGTCTTGACACAAATACCAACTGCAGGCGCGTCGCCACTAAACCTGATAGCACTTACTATAAATAGCAAGTGTGAACAATAAACTCCTGAATTGCCTTTGTAAGGCCTACCAAGCAAAATACTCGATCACTGAACTGAAGATGTCGAAATGAAAACATCAAGCTTTTTGAAGTCCCTGAATACCCTCCAAAGGGCCCCCTACACATCTCGCTAGCCTACGGAAACCAAATAGTAGGCTAACCACTGCTCTCTAATACAAGTCCCGGAAAAAATGGGACATTACAGTCCGCCCTCCCCAAGATTGCTTGTCCCCAAACAATCCTCACCTGAACAACCAAGCCTGCCCTGAATGTCAAGATCCCAAACCAGTCTGTACAATGCTTTATACCCAAGCTCCACTACAACCATAGGAGAAAGGAAGCGCTAAACTTGGCAGCCCCGTCAAACACTGTCTAAAGAAAAAACAAGCTACCAAGCATAGTAGATCCCAAAGCCCGCAACCCAACTAGAAGCCTGCCATACTCATCACCCGATGACCTCCACTACGCGACTCTGACATATTCTTCACCAAGATGAAGTTGGTGAAGCCACACACTGCAATAAACTCCAGGTACCACACCCCTCCACAAGAGTATTCCACCTGGATCCCATGGACAAATTTGAAATTTGTCCTTCCCGACTCCTAATGGTTCTCGCTGCACCATTCTAAATACGCCAAGAATGCCAAACTGCTCAAAATCTACCCCTATAACATGTATCCCAATAGCATAATTACCCTAAAGAAGCAGCTCTGAACACTGTAAGTTTTGTCCCCTTCATCCACAAAAGGAAACACCTTAGACCAACCATCCAACTCACACTTGCGTGTCTTCTGCATCGTAGTCACATCAAATGTGAGTGGGCTAAAAAAAAAATGGTGAGAACACCTCACCACACAATCAAGTTGAAACACACCTGCTTGCGTCAATGGAATGCCAATATAGTCATGTGGATTCCATACTTCACTGCCACCACCAGAAGATGACTCACAAGTTCACAACTCAAATTGTGATGGACAAACCTTGCAACAGCTCTATAAATCCTCTTTGCAACCTTGATAACAAAGTCTCTGTCTGAAAGCAAAGGGAGGTAATCTGATTTTGTTACCTCTAAAGCTTGCCTGATAATCCGCAAGCTTCGGATAGAAGTTCCAGTCGAAACCCCATACCTTCTTTCCTCAAATTCAGCTGACCAAAGTAAGTATTCGACAAATTTATGTGTGCTATTAAGGTGTGATAAGGTTTGATCAATCTTATCTCCAGTGATCTTCAGCTGATCAAGGTTTGATAACTGGATCAGAGTTTGTAAATCAGATTATATGTTCATTGCAAAAAATGCAATGATTGTAATCCCTAGGTATAGAACATTTTCACTTTTGTGTATTTGGCATATTTCACATTCAGCAACATATTTGTACCTCTTTCTTGATTTCTTTCCAATAGAAAGATTGCCATGTATTGTAGTAAGCTTTAAATAATCCTACGTGACTTGCTACTAGCCAATTGTGATTTTTTTTCAAGATTTGTTGCTTGAACTTGGAAGTAGGCAATAGATAGATGCAGCTCAGTACCATAATATTTCATTTTTCCAATTAAATTTTGTGTACTTACAAATTTGGTTATTTATCTTTTAACAGTCTTCATCCTTAACATATTCAAATTGCATTTTATGATTTATTGTATCCAATTTGGAATGACTGCTGAAATTGCACAAGTGCATGCCTTCTTGTCTTTAAGAGATAAGGAAGCGGCTACAAGGTTATCATTACCTTTTTTTGTAAAATTTCAAAATCAATGATTGGACTTTTCAATTGATTTTTGTTGCTTCATGGATAATTGCTTTTGTTGCATTAAGTGACTGAGAGTGAGGACCATAATAAGTGCTTGAAGCAATCATGGTTATTCGGACTAAAAATTTAGTTCCCCATATGTATTGTCTCCATTTTGCCAATGCCTGCATAATCACCAGCATCTATTTATCATAAGTTGAGCATAATGTCTATTTAAGTTTCAATTTTAAACATTCAGAAGGAATGGTTCCACGGGGACGCGTCCCCCCCAAAAATCCTCGTGTTTCCTAGAGGGGGACATCTCGAAGACTTAGGGACTTGGGGGGGACGTCCCCCCACCAATGTCGCTGTCTCCAAGACGCCGCTAGGACTTTGAGGATGTTGGGGTGTCCTCAAGACGTCTAGGGGACTCCTAGTTGTCTCCAAGATGTATAATTCTTATACTTATACATCTTTTTATAACTATTTTTTCAAGTACTATATGTATTTCAGCACCCTGCCGTCCCCCTACCGCCCCCAAACTTAGACCCCCCGTCCCCGCGTCCCTGAAACACATCCCCTACTGTTCCCCCGTCCTCGTCCCCGAAATGCCATGGAACACTGGGGGTGAGTATCTTGCATCAGGATAAAGCCGATTCTAACCTCCGATGCATCACACTCCATCACAAACTTTGTAAAAATCTGTACTGGTTAACACTACGGTGGAATATAAGGCTTTTTTATGCCTGAAAAACTTCTTTCTACTTCTTTAGTCCACATATATTGAATCTTTCATAAGCAAACTTGTAAATGGAGTAGCGACTTGTGCATAATGTTTGATGAAATACAATTAGTAGCCTACTAATTATTGAATCCTGATAGCTTTGACAAATTCCTCAGGGTAGATCATTCCATTATAGTCTTGATCTTTGTTGGATCAACCTCGAGGCCCTGGGATGATATAAGATGACACAGATACTCAACCTGTTTTTGTCCAAAACTACACTCAGATTTCTTGGAAGGTTACAAGAGACTAAGTTAACCCAAAAGATATTAATTTAAATTCATACAGACCTTCATGCATGAAAAACATTTGTCTTCGGAATATCTTCTTCACAAATATAAATCTGATAATAACTGGAACAAACGTCTAACTTTGAAAGTATTTGGTCCCATATAGCTCATTTAGCATTTCACTGGTAAATGGTATGGTAAGTTATTTTAACTGTTATCTTGTTTAGTCCTATAAAATTTATGCATAGACAATAGGACCTGTTCTTTTTTGAACCAATGTAACAAGTGCTGAGTAAGGGCTTTTATTTGGAGTTATAGTGCTGCGAATCAATAATTCTTGAATTAATTTCTTCATTTCAGATTTATTATGGTACAGATATCATCATGGTTTAAGGTGAACTGAAGCAGGCCCTGTGTGCATCTCAATTATGTATTCTATGTCATGTTTGGGAGGTAGTCCCATTGGTGAATATTTAAAAACTTCTTTCTGCCTTCCTATAATCTCATTGATTTCTTGGACATTCTTATTTACGCGACTAGGAATAGCTCCTAGAGCATAACAAAGAGGTACTATAGTAGGTACGCCTTTTTGGATCATTTTCCTTATGCGATGTGAGGATACTAATTTAGTTGGTTCTAAAGCCTAATAACCTCGAGGCATGTGTTTCCTCCATCCTAAGTTTTACTCATAAATTGCTGATCAATTTAGTTTAATTGTGCTCAATTCATGGAGCCATTGTACCCCTAGGACCAGATCTACTCCCCATAGAGGTAAAGCAAACAGTTTTTTGTGTATTTCAAGATTTTGCATCACAAGTCTGACTCTCTGATACTTGCCTTGATGAGATCTTGTTGCTTCTTGTCCAAAACCATTGCTTGAAAGTTATTAATAGGATACACAAACAAATCTAACATTTTCACACGTATATTAATGATAAAGTTGTGAATACTGCCAGTATCAATTAAGATTGTGATTTTTTTCCTTTTTAATGTACACTTGAATTTTTAAGATTCAAGTGTCAAAGATTATAGTCACGCTGCAAGAGAGACTTTGGCATCGTTAAGCAGTTCACAGTCTGAATATATCATATTAGACTAATCATTCCCAGTTCCCTCAGGTTTTAAATCTCACAAAAGTATAATTTCTTTCAATTGTTTGCCCTTGAAATTTCCTTTTTCTCCTTCCATGTACAATTTTGATTTGTTTGTCTTTGTTGTGGAGGTCTGGTTGTCTGTGTTTTGAATCTTGCCTTCACATTTCAAGGTTCTGAAAAACAAGGAACCCTCATTGATATAAAGTTTTTCTGTTAGTCATATGAACTTTATGTATAGATTCCTAAAGTGTTTTGAGGCCCATGCATTTGTACATTAATATAATATTGAAGACCTCCAATATAATCTTCAACTATAGTTTGTTCTCCAAACATTGTTACCAATGACGCTAAGATGTCACCCCCAAGGATCAGCTTGGTTGGTTTGGCCACTTGCTTCAAGCATGTGGCATGCCGACCAACCCAAGTTCAACTCTCTATCAGCCCATTACACAGGAATTGGACATCTTCATGCTGCCCAAGTGTTATGTCCCTTTCCTAGTGATCGCACCAAGAGGACTTAGTAGCCTATTTAATTCCCGTAGGCTATAGTCGAGTAAAGGGAATTGGTTAATTTAATTATTTAATGTTGCCTGACGAAAAAGTACATTTATAAGGTAATATTAAATAATTACATTAAAAGGGGTTATAAAGTGACTTTGAGGAAATATTTTTAAAAGTACTTTATAAAGTCACTTTATTTTATTTTATGAGCGGGAAAAGTGCAATGCATATTTAAAGTGGAAACTAGAGCTCATTGGATTATGCTTGATTATTTTCTCTAATTGATATTGTGAGGAGCTTTTCGGAGTTCTTGGCTCTGGAACCGAAAACCCTAAGGCGACTGGGTTTGGTGGTGAGACTAATGTACCCTAGTTGGTCAGTTGGAGAGATCACTTAGGTCTTTCATAGGTGTTCACTATTGTCAAATTTGTGGGTCTCCTTTGGAGACAGATTTGAGCGTTAATGATCAATATCTTTTGCTCAATTTGGAGGTTTGAGGATATCATTTATGCTAGTCGATTTGTACTAGGTCAATCATACTGCTGGTTGAATGATATGGAGGTATTTATATAGTCGATGAATGTACTGAACTCATACTAGAATGGCATGAGGTTTGAAAGGATTTATTGCTGCACATATTTGAGCTCAACAAATACATTCATCTCCATACCTAGTCTGGGCATGGGAATTCCTGAAATCTGTGGTTGTTATTACTCCTGCGTAGCATTCACTCTTCCATTGAGGAGGTGAGATATCATTTCCTGGGGTCGTGAGTCATTACCAAGGAGCCGTGAGGGTTTGAAAAGGACACGGCCTGTTCACAAACACATCACCTTTACCTTGCTGTCATGGACAGTTGTAGATGGAGGACGTGGTCATTGCTGGGAGTTGATGTTAGGGTTGGGCATGACTTTCTGAGGATAGGTGACTTCTAACACTTGATTCCATCCCTTTTCCTTCAGCTGCGGTTACTTCTGCAAATCGTGGCATTTCATTTAGGGCCACCATGTACTGGAGTGTTGCAAAAAGTGGTATTTATATACTTTAAATTGTGATCTAAATGTCTGAAAACAAATATGTTGTTGTTGTTGTTGAACTGTAATATTCTTGTGATGATATATGTCTCATTTCAGTGCACTGGATGAATTTAAAACTGGAGTATTATAATGCATGAAGTTATTTACATGTTACATTTAATATATGTATTTTGCAATCTCTATAACTACTGAAAGTAACCAAGTTCAGAAGCCAGCCATCTGATTGACAAAATGCCACATATGTCAAACTGAAAATATTGTAAAAATAGCATTCAAAACAAGAGGGGATTTTACAGTGGTATCAGAGCTGGTATTCCTGCCAGCCTGTGAGTTCTTTTAATGAATCCGGAGAATAGGGAATACATCACATACAAGAGTAGGAGATTGAGAGGGGCTAATAACATATTTGATTCAAAATCAGAGAAAGAGGAACAGATGGGGGACATGAATGAACCACCTGAGGGTAGCACTATGCAGATTTTAAATGACCTTGCAAGGGGTCAACAGCAATTGGTTCAGCTTCTTACCCATTTCATAACAAACAATCAAGGGAATCATAACAATAATGGCAACAATGGTTCAAATGGTACTAATGGTAACAACGGTAATAATGGTAACAATGAAAATCATGAAGGGAGCAACACTCATATTCCTATACAAAGTCACACTAAGGCAGCTAGTAGAGTGACTCCTAGACTTTTACCCCACTTTTTGGAAGGACGGCAAAGACAAGGTGAAGGGTTCACTAATTATTTGAGGGAGTATCAAGCACTCAGTGATGAATTACATGCAGCTATGTCTTTACAAGATTTTTGCACCATTAAGTACAAGAATGGGCCAAGGGATCACAACAGGGGCCCACAAAATCAAGATCTTCAGCGAAAGGTTGGAAAGTTGTCCATTCCTTCCTTTAATGGCTCTAACAAATGCACTGCCAAAGCTTGGGTGCAGAAGTTGGAATCAAATATGCTACATTGCATTTGGACGGAGAGGCCCATGAGTGGTTATACCACGGGCTGGTTACTTTGGGGTATGCCAATATTACTTGATACCTAGACTTCACATAGAAGCTTATTGACCGATTTGATAAGGACCCAGAGTTACACTTCAAGGAGTTGGCACAACTCAAGCAAATTAGAACAGTGGATGCTTACATTTCAGAGTTTCAAAGGCTTTCGGTCATGGTGACGAATGTGTTGGAGCATAGGTTGATCATTCTTTTCATTGAGGGGTTATCTGAGCCAGTGTGTGGTTGGATTAAGGCCTTCAAACTGGAGTCTCTACAGGACGCTATCATTAGAGCAAGTGACATGGAGAATTCAGTCCCAAAGAGTAAATTTCCTTCTAAACCCACCCTTCCTCGAAAAAATAAAGACAAGAAACCCTTCCAAGAGAAGTGGCCTAGGAAAGACAAGTTGGATGATGAGGCTCGTAAAGAATTGAGAAGAAAGAAGTTATGTTTCAGTTGTGAAGAGCCTTGGAAACCGGAACACAGGTGTATGGGTAAGGGTAAGGTGCATTACATTGAAGTACTTTCTGATAGTGATGGGGAAAAGGAAGCAGAATAGGTTTAGGGCAATGAACACAGTAGTTCAAATGACGAGCAGCCACATGAGGAGGTTAAGAGTGGAGCTATTGCCACTCTATCAAGTACTCCTAGATTTAACTCTTTCAGAGTTCGTGGAGTATTACAGGGCAACGTGTCACAGTTTTGATTGACAGTGGGGCAACCCACAACTTCATAGACTCAACCTTGGTGGCTAAGAGAGGCATTCTTGCAAAGAACTTTGAGGGATTTAATGTGATGGTAGCTGATGGTTTCAATATGCCATGCACACACAGAGTTCCTTGGTTGGATGTGACGTTGGCCAACTACACGGTGACAGATGACTTCTATGTAGTTGACCTAGGTGATACTAATGCCATCTTGGGGATTCAGTGGCTTTATTCCTTGGGGAAGTATTCTCAAAACTTCCAAACAATGGAGCTGAAATTCAAGGCAAAAAATGGTAAGAAGGTGCTTCTAAGGGGGATGGCTAATGGTTCTCCTAAAATAGTTTTAGCCAAGCAGATGGAAAGCATATTCAGGCATATAGATGTAGCTTGGGCAGCAAAGTGTCTGATTACGTCTAAGTAATCTCCAAATAGCAGTCAGCCATATCATGTGGACATTCAGGCATTGTTGGATAAGCATGACAAGGTTTTTGGAGAGATTCCTCCAGGGAGACCTCTTGACATAGGTTTCAAGCACACCATTCAGTTAGAAGAAGGGGCCAAACCGGTGATAACTACTCCTTACAGGCATCCAAAGAAGTTCAAGGATGAAATAGAGAAGGCCATCAAGGAGTTGTTAGATATGGGCCATATTAGACCCAGTTCCAATCCATTCACTTCTTCAGTAGTCTTGGTAAAGAAGGACAAAACCATGAGAACGTGTATCAACTATCGAGCTCTGAATAAGAAAACGATCAAAAATAGATATCCTATCCCCAGGATCAACGAGTTGTTGGATGAATTGCATGGGGCAGTCTACTTTTCGAAGATTGACCTTCGATTGGGATATCATCAGATTAGGGTCAAAGAGCATGATATAGATAAGATAGTGTTTAGGTGCCATTATGGGCACTATGAGTTCCTAGTCATGCCATTTGGGTTGACCAACACTCCTACCACTTTCCAATCTTGTATGAACTACATCATCAACAAGTAGCTATGGAAGTTTCTCTTAGTATTCTTTGATGATCTTCTTATATATAGCAAGACATAGGAGGATCACTTGAGGAAGTTAGATGAGGTGTTGGGCATCATGGGGGAGCAATCATTATATGCTAAGGCATCTAAATGTGACTTTGGCATGACAATGATTTTGTATTTAGGCCATGTGCTCAGTGTGCAGGGTGTGTAGGTGCATCAGGGGAAGATACAAGCCATATTGGATTGGCCACCGCCTAAGACCCTTACAAAGTTGCATGGATTCTATGAATTATGCAGCTATTATAGGCGCTTTGTTAAGAGGTTTTCACAATTGGGTGCACCCCTAACGGATCTCAAGAAGAAAGGGGCATTTAGGTGGACAGGGGAAGCTCAAAGGGCATTTGATAGGCTCAAGGAGGTGATGAGCACTTGTCCAGTGTTGGTAATTCCTGATTACACTCATCCCTTTGTGCTTGAGTGTGATGCATCAAGTGAGGGTATAGGAGTTGTCTTGATGCAAAACAGACATTTGATAGCATTTAAGAGTTGGAAGCTTAGGGAACCAGAAAGGCACTATTCCATCTACGACAAAGAGATGCTCGCCATTATGCATGCCTTGGTGAAGCTCAAACAATACTTAGTAGGTGCGAAAGGAGGTTGAGGAGTAGAGTGATTAGAGAATGTCTTATCAGGTGGAGAGATTTAATTGTGGAGGATGCGACATGGGAAAGAGATCAGATTTTGCAGCATCCTAATTTGTAGTTGCTTGAGGGAAAGCAATCTCGGGAAGGGAGGACTATAATGTCCCTTTCCCAGTGATCGAACCAGGAGGACTTAGAAGCCTATTTAATTCCTGTAGGCTATAGTCGGGTAATGGGAATTGCTTAAATTTAATTATTTAATGTTGCTTGGCAAAAAAGTAAATTTATAAGGTAATATTAAATAATTAGATTAAAAGGGGTTATAAAGTGACTTTGAGGAAATATTTAAAAAGATACTTTATAAAGTCACTTTATTTTAATTTATGAGCGAGAAAAATGCAATGAATATTTAAAGTGGAAATTAGAGCTCATTGGATTATGCTTTGATTATTTTCTCTAATTGATATTGTGAGGAGCTTTTCGGAGTTCTTGGCTCTAGGACCGGAAACCCTAAGGCGACTGCGTTCGGTGGTGAGACTAATCTGCCCTAGCTGGTCAGTTGGAGAGATCACTCAGATCTTTCACAGGTGTTTGATATTGTCAAATTTGTGGGTCTCCTTCGGAGACAAATTTGAGGGTTAAAAATTAATATCTTTTGCTTAGTTTGGAGGTTTAAGGATATCATTTATGCTAGTTGATTTGTACTGGGTCAATCATACTGCTGGTTGAATGATATGGAGGTATTTATATGACTGATGAATGTACTGAACACATACTGGATTGGGCGTGAGGTTTGAAAGGATTTATTGCTGCACATATTTGAGCTGGGCGAATACATTTATTTCCATACCCGGTCTGGGCATGGGAATTCCTGAAATCTGTGGCTGTTATTACTCCTGCGTACCATTCATTCTGCCATTGAGGAGACAGGATATCATTTCCTGGGGTCATGAGTCATTGCCAAGGAGCTGTGAGGGTTTGAAGAGGGCGCGGCCTGTTCACAAACACATCGCCTTTACCTTGCTGCCATGGACAGTTGTAGATGGAGGACATGGTCATTGCTGGGAGTTGATGTCAGGACTGGGCGTGACTTTCTGAGGATAGGCAACTGCTAACACTTGATGCCATCCCTTTTCCTTCATCTGCGGTTACTTCTGCAAATCGTGGCATTTCATTTATGGCCACCATGTACTGGAGTGTTGCAAAAAGTGGTATTTATATACTTTAAACTGTGATCTAAATGTCTGAAAACAAATATGTTGCTGTTGCTGTTGTTGTTGAACTGTAATATTCTTATGATGATATATGTCTCATTTCAATGCACTGGATGAATTTAAAACTGGAGTATTGTAATGCATGAAGTTATTTACATGTTAAATTTAATATATGTATTTTGCAATCTCTATAACTACTGAAAGTAACCAAGTTCAGAAGCCAGCCATCTGTTTGACAAAATGCCACATATGTCAAACTGAAAATATCGTAAAAATAACATTCAAAACAAGAGGGGATTTTACACCGAGTGTTATAGTAGTTGCCTGGAATCATAATCTTGTCGGAACCCATCCCAGACTCGGATTCCTCTAGGGAAAAATAGAAGACACTAGGATTCCTCTTGAGAAGTATATTTTTCAACTGATTTAGTTTGTCATATTAAATGATTGAAGTAGTCTGTATTTGCAGGTTGAAATTTCTTTAAGAGATTGCCCATTAAACCATTCCAGTTGAAGGCAATGGCTTATATTCCTTGTCTCTGCCAATTGTATGAACATGAGGCTTCCCCATCTAATGATAATCTCCCAATGGTGATCATTACTTCTTCTGAATTGGCTGGATTTAAGAAAAATGGCTTTCAGTTTACTGAACCATTCTAATGCCTGGTATGGATCCTAGCCGTCATAAGTTGGTAAATCTATCTTCACTGATATTTTGCCATTTATGAGTGTAATTATTACAGCTCTGTTTTGCATTATTTCCTCACTTTGTGTCCTGTATTTAGATTGTCTCTTAGAGTTATCTATTAAATGTTGTGATTTTCTTAGATTAGTAAATTGATGCAAGATTTCTTGAAATTTGGTATTAAAAAGCAATTTCATATATCGGTGATGGAGGTATACAGTGTTATTAACCATTAATGTCTCCTCCGGTTGTTTAAGCTTGGAGTCATTACTTTCCTTGTGTGTGTGGTCAGAGTAGAAGCCTGACAAAAGCTGCTGGAGTTTTGTAACCATCATTTTATTTAGCCCTTAATTCCCTTGTTCCATTTTGCTTTGGCTTAGTTCATCCTCTCTAGAGTTTTCTTTCGAGGTTTGATGCTGCTATTGCTCCCTTGTTCAAAATACTCCTTTCTTTTTATCCAACTCTACCTTCTTTAAACTATATAATAAAAATTTTATAAAGTTAAATTATATATTATCAAAGCTCATTTAATTTTGCAACTATAACTTTATAATAGTTTATAATCTCTTAATCCCCATGCTGTTTGAAAAGTCATTAACAGTACAGTTCTTCATGTGTAAATATCTGATAGTAGGATATGGGCAAAGCACATGGAGGTTCAAATGGCTCTAAAGTTTCACTAGACTTTGCCTTTGCACAAGACAACAAGCCCTCTCCAAACCCTTTCCAATGTTCACTCACCCTCTTTGCAGTCCCTCAAATGTCCTCCACTTCTGCCAAAGATTTTAAATTATGTTTACAGAAACAACTGATTCAAAACTCAATCTGCTCCCATATTTTTCTGTACTTTGAAATTGCTTTCTCTGCTGGGCTTTTTTCAGATGGGTGCCTGAAATGAGAAGGGGAAAAAAACCAGTAATCGTTGACTTTGCAAGAAAAGCTTCAAGCTCCAAAATTTATGATTTGATACAACTTGGAGTAGTCCAACGACATTATGTAATATATAATAATATATTAATTATTAAATGAATAATAAGATAGATATGATTCCCCTCATATTTACACAGCAAAGGAGATAAGCAGGTTAAAATGGAGAAGGACACACCCTTTTGCAGTCAGTCTGCTGCTAACTAGTAGTTAATATTAGATAGAATATAACGAGAGTCATAATGTTAGACAACACCTTGTACACATAGGCATTTAAATGCTTATATTAATAATGTAATATTATTTATATCTAAAAAGTAACTTACAGCCACCGATAAAACTTCCCCATTCACTAATAAATACAAACATGCACACAATGAAGTGTGTGCCATCCAGTTCTTTCAAACTCCATACATTTGTTCTTCCAACATTTGGTATCAGAGCAAGTGCACCCTAGGAAGAGTACCCTGATTCGAAGAGAGGAATGCCTATAAGAGGGTACACCAAACCAATCTAATGGAGAAGAGGATTGAAGAGGAGATTTAAGGGAGAAAAGAGAGAAATTTTCTATCAAAATATATCAAATCCGCTGTCCAAAGAAGCAAAATAAATGTCCAAAAAAAAAGGAGATACTGCTATCAAATAATTGTAGGCAAAAAAAACAGAAATCTGTATTGAATCCTTTCAATACAGATTAATAGTGAATAGTACAATATGAATTAACTATGAACAGTACAGTGCAGATGAACAATACTGTATGGATGAACAATGAACCCACTGGTATATCCCCTGAAAATAAGTTCGTGCAAAGCCTTGTAGGATGTCACACCTAAAAATTTCTAGTCCAGGCTTGAATTGAAGGTAACAAACTTTCATATTTTTGGTTCAGCTACATATGAATTCTTGATGGTGAAAAGAATCAACTAGATTCTACGAGCTTCACATATTTCTTTGCTGGATAAGTGAACAATCTAAGGCATATAGACTCATTGATATTTCCACTAACAAAGTCATACTTAGTCAACATGTTGATGTAAAAGAAATGGACCTTTTATTTGATTGTAACCCTAACCAACAGGTTCTCAGTGATCAATTTGAAACTAGTGTTGTGGTTCATTTGAAAAATGAAAGCTCTAGTTCTTCTTGTAATCCATGGTTAACCATCGCTCGGCCTTTGATTGATATGTTTCCAACACCACTGATATATCAAAGATAAATACCTGACCTGAACCCCAAATGTGGTTGCTTAGTCATAAGAATCTTACGTCACACAAAAACAGAGACCCGAATGATATTATTCCACTCTTTGAAATGTGAGAGAGGATGAACACCCTCAATCAAATGTGCAACCCCAGCAAATGGGGAAATAGATTAATGATTCAGACTAACATGTTTATTTTGGTCTCTCTTCTAAACTTTTTCAAGGTGCCTAAACCACAACAGTATATAAGACTATTGGATGCACATGTGTATATAAGATCAAGTGTAAAGCTAATGGTACTTTTGACAAGACAAAGCTCATCTTTTTGCAAAATTCTATTCACAACAAGAGGGGATAGACTACAAAAAGATTTCTTCTCCCATGGAAAGATGGTCACATTTTGGCTGTTTGTCTCTATAGCGGCCAAAAGGTGTATCAAATGGATGAGAGGAATGCCTTCTTGTACAAGAATTTGGGCAAGGAGGTCTACATGGTGCATCCAAAGGATTTCAAGTACTTGGAGGCGACCATCCAATTTGTCGACTTCTCAAGTTTTTGTAAGGGATTAAGTAGGCTCCACAAGGATGGTATATAAGAATTAATCAACATCTTCAAGACTATGGATTCAAATGAATTCTATCCAATTTGAATCTCTATGTCAAAAGCAATGTTGATGACATAGTGCTTCTTGTCGTCTATGTTGATGATTTTGCCATGATAAGTAACAGGGACATTGTATTATAGCATGATATCTGATCTATGCTCTAATTTTGACATGACTTATCTAGGCATCCTACAACGTTGCCTAGGTGCAGACTTCTAGCAATGTGACCATTTCATTGTCCTGGTTCAAGTCAAGTTGTTACAATCTTTTGGAACAGTTCCACATGACTGATTATAATCCTTCCACTACACCTATGGAGCTCAAGCTGAAGTTGTCATCCTATGATGATTCATCACTAGTCGATAAGTCATTGTATAGGCATTTGATCGGCAATTTGATATATCTTACATCCATACAACTAGATCTTTGTTTTGTTGTTGGTTATATCTCTCAATTTTTAGCCCAACTAAAGATTGTTCATTGGCAAGAAGAGAAACACATCTTGCAATGTGCCAAAGGTACTCTTGAATTTTGCATTCTCTATCAAAGGATAGATGATTTCAGGTTGAAAGGACAGTCTCTAATTGGAAAGTTTTGTTGATACTCAAAGATCAACTACTAGTCAAGAGTTGTTTCATAGCAAAGTAAAATTCAACACACTATAGCTTTATCTTCCACTAAAGCACAATACAAAGTTATTGTGAATGCTAGTTGCAATGCAATACAATTACATAGAGTTTTGAGTGATCTACAACTTCCTCAAATTACACTAACTCCATTTTTTGTGACAATCAAGGGTTCTTGAAGTTAGTGCAAAACCCAAATTATCATGCTCACGCCAAGCCCATTAAGGTTCATTATTACTTTGTTTAGCAATTGGTTGACATGTAAGATATTTCTCTCCACTACTACACATCCCAAGAACAATATATTGCTCGAATGATTAAACCTCTTTGCACTATTCTTTTTATCAAATCTCAAGACAAACTTAGAGTTGTCTCTAGTTTAGTCATCAAGAGTTGGGTATTAGATATAATATAATGTTAGACTATTAGAAGTAATGTTAGACTATACTTTGTACACATGGATTTATTGTGTATATAAATGATGTAATAACACCAGACTAGTTAAGTTGAAAAAGTAACTTACAACCACCAATGTAACTTCCCCATTCAATAATAAATACAAATTTGCACGCAATTAAGGTTGTGCCATCCAATTCTCTCAAACTCTTGTGCATTTATTTTTCCAATAGTTAATTGGGGTTTGTAACATCCCCTTTAGCTGGAAAGCACTCAAACACAAAGGCAGTAACCTTAAACATGTATTTGTCAAACATCGCATACTTTGCTTTTGCCCCTTGGTTGATGTGTAGAGCATTAAGATAATAATTGTACTCGTCATATTTAAATTATGGGCATGAAGAGCAGATGAACTAAGTTGTAAGAAGGTAAATACTAAAAATAAGTAGTGTTTAAGAAACCTTAGTCGATGTAGTATGTGTTCTTGAACATCAAATTAATTATAATATTCATTACCTTATTATAAGTATGTTGTTATGAAAGGCTTAGTTGCGTCAAGTCAACTAGCGTTAAAAAAAAAAACCCTAATTTTTAGACACTAGAGACTAGGATGTTACACCTGCCAACAACTTACAATGAAGCCTATAATACAGTAATGAAGTTAGACTGTAAAGACTAGAAAAATGCCAAAATAAAGGCATCCAACAACAAAAAAAATGGATATGAAACCTGCATCAATTCCCTCTTAAGAATGGATATGATGAGGTTTGAAGGAAAAAAGCAAGAGACAAAAGAAAGAGTTATAGCGCATAATACTACACAAAAAGTGTCATGCCAGTGCCAACTATTGGAGCAATTAGTATAGCAAAATATGCAAGGTGAGTGAGCATGCCATCAAAGATTGTTCATATAACATGAAGAATTTAAAAGAGCAAAAAGGTTTGTCTACAGAAATGTTGCAAACAAAGGAAGTCTTACCAAAAAATTTTAAAAAAATACTTGCCAATGTCAATGACACAAATAAAAGCAGTGGAAGCCATGACAAACATATGGACTACGACAGCAACAGACAACCTATTGCAAAATGTAGAAAATAAAATGAGAGGGGCGTATCATGATATATTATCAAAATCAGCATAGTTCAATCCAATCATTAAATTCTCAATGGTGTGGAACCAATGACCAATGAAACTTTTAATAATCAGTATTATAATTTTAATAGGCCCAATCCATTGTTTTTGCAAATATACAATCCCACCTCGGGTTACTAGGGCAACCCATATTTATGTATAATGGGTCCACTAGGCATCTTATTTCAAAAAAGAGATATGTTGGTACATTAAGATTTCTATCTTGTTATATGTACTTTTCACGAAAGTGATATGTAGGGATACATTCAGTTTTGGTTGAATGCACTTTTCCTATGATGTAATTAGCCCATGTGTATGGAGAAATGAGACCTACAATGGGAATTGATCATAAATTGGTGATTGGCATTAGAGATCATGTGAGGTTATATTTAGAGCCTCATCTCTTTGCGAGCCTAAAGGACTACATATTATGACAAGCACAGAGGAATTAATTTTCTATAATGTAATCAACCCACATTGTAAAGGGAAAGGAGACCTATAGTTGGCATTGATTATAAAAAGATGTTAAGTTTTAGATGCCATCATGTTATGTGAGATTATGTTCTCGAATCTTGTTTCTTTGACACCCTAAAGGACTAAGTATTCTAGCCAAGTGCACCACTCCTAATGCTCTTAGAGTTGACCTGGATTAGCTTTCACAACTTTGGAATTAATTTTTTTGTTAAATTAATTGTGTTAGTTAACAACAAACTTGATTCTTGGCACTCTTAATCACAAGCTTGAGGTGTTCTAAAACAAAGATAGGTTTTGGAATTTCACTAAAATAATCTGTGACCTATACCCTGAGTTATAGTTATCCCTAGGTTTACAAAGACACAAATTTATAAACTCAAGACATTTGGAAATTGTCTTATGAAAATTCTTTTTGGTTTAGCTACATGTGAGCCACCTAGGAAGTTCGAGTAAGTCCAAAAAAGGCATCCTTTTCCTAGTCAATGATTCTTCAAGGCCTGACTGTTGAGGACATTATAGCAAAGATTAGTGTCACTCACCTTTCCCACCCGTTCCCTTTTTGTAACCAAGATATTTTTTAGCTTTATATATTTTACATTTGCTAGAAAAACCAATGATACTAAGACTTGCTTTGAGATGGGTTTGTTAGCAGTGTGTTGTACTGCTAAGAGTTCCTGCATCTGCTTGCGTATAACATTTAATTACCAATGTTTTAGCTCTCCCTATTGGACCCATCATTGGATTGGTTTGTGAGTTTAGGCAAGACAAATTCTTTGAGGGAATTTTAAAAATTTGCTATTCTTTGTAATACCCCATGGTTTTTATGACCTCCTAGTAGCTTCAAAAGGTGGAAATTCTTCATACAATTTGGAAAGATCACAATAACAAAATGCATAATCAATATTATGCTTCTAGCTCTGTTAATTCTTCTGAAAACATTATTATGCAAATTAAAATCGAAAATCAAGTAGATACATCCTTATGTTGCTCATGATGTCACTGTTGCATGTAATGTCAATTGACTCCCACATGAGGAGGGTCAATCTACACCCTACGAACACAGTAGGGGCCACTTCAACTGTTGGTAGAGAGAATAGGGAAAGGATAGAAGTGTGTCAACTAGATGACAACTGCCTCCTTATTGTTGCATTGCAATTTATGGGCCCATTTTGCAAGGCTCCTAAAAGAGGAACAAGCACACTAATATGCTATTAGCTATGTCCTAGACAAGACCTAATCAACAAGACAACTAGGAATTCCTTGCCTCAAAAAATCAACCAGATGAAACTGGTTGAGGCTCATCCTTTCTAACCAATGACAAGGAGAAGCTTCTCTCCAATTGAGGCTCTTAAAGATTATCCTGATTGAGGAGGACCAATTTGAAGCCCAAAAGTACAATGCACTAAGCCTTGGTAGGAAATGTCATGAATGGATAGGAATGTCTCATCTGGTTGGTAATTACCTCTCACTAGTGTTGTTCTCCTTGATAGGCCCATTCTACAAAGCTCTAGTATACCTTTCCAAAGAGCAACAAGTACTCTCATATTTTATAGGCTATCTCAATTGTAAGAGGTACTGAACAAAAAGACTAGGTATCCCTTGCCTCAACATATCAACTAGATGAAGCTAATTGGGGCTCATCTTAGCTTAGCGATGTGAAAGAGGAGTTCCCCTCAATTGAAACTCCTGTGCTTGTCCAACATGAGGAGAGCCAATTTGAAGCACATGAGCACAATTGAAGCCACTCTAAACAATGGTAGAAAGGGCGTGAAAAGGACAGCATATGTCATCTAGTTGACAATTCCCTCCTCACTGGTGTCGTTCTCCTCGTTGAGCCCAATCTACAAAGCTCATGTCAACATTTTGAAAGAGCAACAAATACCCTAATATGCCATGTATTCAACAAGATAGCAAAGAATCCCTTGCCTCAACAAATCAACCAGAACCATTGGGAACTCATCCTAGCCGAACTCAGCCTCTTGGACTTAGTTTATTTATGTTGTTTTCATATAAAATTTTGGTTGCCTGTGGGGCTTGAATGTTTTTGTACTATGCTGCAGTTTTTTTACTCTTTCTAAGCCTGGTTAGGCTGTGTGGAGTGTGATATTTTTCATTACCCCATCTAATTTTTTATCAATTCTGCGTATTTTTTACTTTATTGCTTAAATTAATGAAAAGATTTCACAAGAAAAAAAGATACTATCATATATCTCTGTGATATGAAGCCTATTAACTCATCAAGAACTTCCACCACATCTAGATAGTTCATTGTTGCCAACTTTAGTTCTACCAAAAAAAAAATCTGTGCACAGTGGGCACGATTGTGAACTCTCAGTCTAAATGTGACAATGTTAGACAGAAAAGATAGCATTTTCCATGCTGCTATTCTTAGTTTATTAATAGAATATTTTCGTTGGTGCCAAAAAAAAGACTTTTTCTCTATGACCACCTGCTTTTAGAGTTTGTAGAGCATGACATGAGAATCCACAATTTTGCATGCGCGTAAGAAAGCTAGATAACAGCTGGGTGAACAGAATACATGTTCCAGAGGCAACTGCAGTATAAGCCTCAGCTAGCGTGCAGAAGAAAATCAATTGCTAGCTCGATGGAAGCATCCAATGTTGTTTTAGTCTTCACTAACTAAAAAAGCATGTTAAGTGTTTAAGCTAACTCTTCAACTGAGCAAAATTGATGAGAAATGACCCTTGTATCTATCCACATAATCGTAAATATTCCATACGTCATTTGGCCCGGTTCACTGGAACCTTACTCCCAACATGTAAGGTGGACGAACTGAAGAGGATTTCATTTCACTGAAGCCTCACTGATTGCTTGTAAGTTATTCCAACTGAGGTGATTTTGAATCCCAATTCTGCGGTAGTTAGTATGTGCTTGGCCTAATCCAGCCAGCATATATCCTCACCCTTGAAAATCTATTTAACCATGGTAATGAGAAAGCGTACAGCATCAGCTTTTGGTGGCTAATTCTCTATTTTTCCTCTGCCGTTCATCTGAGGATATATCAAAAATCCACAGGATTCAGCATACTTACAATTTAATGCAATCTCCTGAACCGAAAACAGATATATGTAAAAACATGAATATATCAAATTGGAAGATGCTTGTGCTCTCAAATGGAATATCCATCAACAAAAGTGCCGTTTGTCAATTGGATAAAAGGAACGTCGAGTATAAAGCTCTAAAATGTAAGTTCGTCACCACTGTTCTGCAAAAGAGCCCCAACAATGTATGCTGTCATACACTGTGGAAGAGTAGAGCAAACCCTATACAGAGATAAGATCCATTACGACCAGTTTTACTTACTTTAAACTGCTGAAAAATTGGCGAATCGCAAGTCCTGTGGCAGAAATTCGCTGTTTAATTCAGTTTAGCCAGGTAAGGTTTCGTAACTTTAAATTTCCGAAGGCTCGCGCATCATTTGTGGGTCAAGAGGGGCAGTATCGAGTCAGTTCTGTTCTTTGTTTAGTCAAGCATTCAGCACTAAATTTGAAGTTTGGGATCCTTGGGGACGTGGTTACAAGATGTCTGCATCAACTAAACAGGAAGGATTCTTGGGTCCACTGTTTACAGTAAAAATACAGAGCTTATATAAAGCTCTACGCAAATGAAATTCAATCGCTCTCACAAATTGAACCCTTTAAACAGTAACATAAGGAAGTATATTCATGGTTCCTTCCTCCCTAGGCGAGTAAGGGAAAACACTCTGTGGGTTACAGGACATGTCATCTTTCTGAACCTTCCTTGCACTCAAGTACGACGTCATCTACACGTAGTGGCAATTAATCCTATAACAACAGCATGCAAAGCCCTTGTTCGTTTTGGATCAGTGGCCATTCGAGCTGCCTGGAATCATTGCTCAACAAAACCGAAGATGAAGAGATTAATCCGATCCAAGCAATTGTATATTGCAAAAGTTGTGGAATTACACAGTTGGACTCTTTTCTGTTCCGTTAGGCAATAAAATGTAGAAAAGCTTCCGCTAAAAGTGAGAAAAGAAAAAGAGCATACCTTCTTTAGGTGGAAACATTGTGCTGCGCGCAGATTTGCTTCCCCCTTCGCTGTGGTGAGAAAGAAATTCACATCCGTTCGTGATTCGAATTGTGAAGAAAAAGACAAAACACTGTGACAGAAACGTAGAACAGAAGTTTTTTAACGTCCACTAGGCTAAATACAGTTTAAGAAAGAGAATTGTATGTCGTATCGAATGAAGTTGCGACGAAAGTGGTTTGTTCTCCTCATTTTCCTCGCATGACACCAATCCACAAGACCAAACAGTCTATGTGTGAATTTGTCAGTTTTTGCAAGCTGTCAGACAATGATACATTTATGAGACCGCACTCAATTGTTTAGCGCGTTATTAGTGATTATAGATTATATGTCGCAGGCTTTTTGGAGGGTCCACTCACTAGTCTGAAACGGTCGTACGCCTCGTTTTTAAATAGAATAGAATAATTTTAACGTCCATTAGGTCAAATATAGCTTATGGAACCTTGTTGTCATGATCGATGTCTCGTTTCTAATTCCTAAAGTTAATAAATTTATCTTATGATAAATGAATTGTTGTACAAATTATTGTGTTTCAAGAGATTTTTTAGGCATGTACATTTCAAATTTGAAGTTGACTTGAGATATTTTCAATCTTTTTGTTGACATTTTCTATTAAATTGTTTTTGGCCCCATAGAGGTTAAAAATCTTCTAGTCTATTTTCTTTTTTTGAAGAATGGGAAAACTTTTTGAATAATGGATAATATAATAAAATTTTGTTTTCCCGTTTACCTTTCTTTTAGTTGTTCATGTTTTGTCCACACATAATACTAATTAGTTATAAAAGAATATTTTATTTTCAATTTAGATAATTAGTATTTACATCTAAAGGAGGTTCAAAGATTATATCCATAGAAAATTATATGCATAGGTGTGTATGGATGTCATGTGCTACAAATTCTTGGTGTATGTGGTTGGATTAAACAATTAATAATAAGTGTTAAATAATGGAATGAAAAAGAAAGTTGCTATCAAATTGACAAAAAAACATTGCAAATGGAAATAGAATATTCCTATCTAGCTGTAAAATTAATATTTATCTAGATTTTACGTCATAAGTGAGATTTTGGAGGCTTTCACCTGATATTTTGTAAAATTAATATTTATCTAGATTTTACGTCATAAGTGAGATTTTGGAGGCTTTCACCTGATATTTTGGAGGCTTTTACCATTAAATGGTTGTAGGTTTACCATTAAATGGTAAGTGAGATTTTGGAGGCTTTCACCTGATATTTTGGAGGCTTTTACCATTAAATGGTGGTAGGTTTACCATTAAATGGTAGGTAAAACTTGTTTTCCGATGATTCAACAATTTCAAATCTCACACTATATGTAGTCTATCGGCTAATTAATGATAATTTAAAGATATAAATAATTTTGAATAAATTATTAAGTCAATTATTTTTTTGGAAAATAAGATTTCGTTGAGTTTATAATGAAATATAAATATATTAAGTATATAAATTAATTTAGATTAATTAATGATAATTTAAAGACAAATAATTTTGAAATAAATACTGGGTTATGAAATTAATTGTAAATGATTGTGGTGTTAGGTTGATGATAGAAGATATTTAATTATGATGTAAATTTTAGATTTGATTTGTCATTAATTTGGAAAAATTTGTCCTATTAATAAAACACTTTGAAAATTATGTTAAACATGTACTTTATCCTAAGTTGAGTATGTGGGTCTAGGTTTGTTCCACATTTATAAATTCATCCTTTATGTATATATTTTATCATGTTCAATGTGTGCTTCTATTTTTCATCTATTAATTAATCTTTGTTATTTATGTTATTTTATAATATATGAATACTAGTGATATTTTAAAATACCATAGAAGGGTTGTTATGTCACAAGAGAACATGTTCTCCTAAGTGAACTCCAAAAAAGTGTGGGAAAGATCTAAGATAGTTGGCAAGCACCCTAGAATATTGTATGCAAATTCATTACTCCTTTTAATATGTTGAGTTGAAGTCTTTCACTATTAATTATCCTTGAATTCTTCTAAAATGGGATAGGGTGATCATATGTGAGAGAATTTAAAATGGATGCAAATGAATGCCTTTAAATACAAACACATAGTGCCAAATCATCCAAACATGTACTTAGTTGACCCCAAGGCAATAAAATAATGGGCAACAAATAGTTAAAATTTGAATTCAACAGTTGAAAATGTAAAATTCAAACCCACAATCTTGGAAATGACCATGGGTAAGCAAACAATCTGATTTAGCTAGATGGTGGATAAAGTAGAATATATGTATAGACAAGTGAAATAAATTATTAATTTGTGTGAATATATTAGAGTATGTGCAAATATGGATTAGATACGGGTGAATGAATGGGAATATGTGTATAGGGATGAGTAAAGGCTAGGAGACTAAGCCCAATTTCATACAAGATTGTAATATTTGTCAATATATACATGTATTAATACATTAGCCTAAAATAGATAAAAAAAAAATTAAATGAAAAATAGCATGGGTATTCAAATTTCACCATTTTATTTTTCCCTCACTTTGAGCTGCATGTGAATTGTAGGATGGTCATGTATCTCAAAATATGTATTACTCACAAGCATGCACATAAATTATTTTTTTAGATAAAGGAGGATATCAAAGGGATTCCATTGAGGATTTCATATAAAGTAATGGACCTTAGAGGATTTCAAGATGCAAAATAAAGGAAAAATATTCAATGAGCATATTGTGTCTCATAAATGAAAAACTAAACACAAAATAAGAGTTTGCTTAGCTATATAGGAAATAAGAAAAATAAGAAATGAGTAAAGTTGGGGAATTCCACTTATTTAAAAAATTATAACGTTTTATTTGGCTTGGTGGCCATCAAATGACAAGGTGCATGGGACACTAGAGTTTTATGTGATAATGGTTTATCTAGTCACAATATTGAGTCTCTATGTAGCATGTCACTATCTAAGATCCCAACATAAGGATCTTAGCAATAATATATGCCCCTTCAATTGGTTGCATCCATAGGAGGCAAGGAACTAAAGGAGAGGGAAATATAATACATGGAATGTAAATTAATCTAAAGATAAGAATGTAAGCATATGAATCATGTAAAGTGATCATTTTATAAGTGTGTAATGTAAATAATGAACAGTGATATATAAAATGATAAAGCATAGCAAGCACATTGGGTTGAAGATGAATCTATAAGGAGATAGTTGCCCACAATATGGACAATTTAAAAATAGTGTTGTGACCCTAAACGACCAAAAATAGCCATGTAAGCATATAATTCAATAGGAAAGACACATACCTCAATGTGGAAACATGAGCATATAATGGAAAGGCAATAGGTCTTAATGGTGACACAAAACTATAAGTACAATATGGATGAGGAAAGGCATAATTCCCTTAATATAGAGGTATATCAATGTCATTCAGGTATGTAACAAAGAAGGTGTGATGCCTACAATACTAGTATAAATGTTGAAGATATGGTAAAAGGAATGCAAATTGTGGAAGAAGGCATGACACCTCAAACATAAGGATATGGCATGATGGAAGCATAAATAATACTAAGGGAAGACATTATGTCCCCTAATATGGTGTGTAACTCTAAAGGTATCATATGACAGTGTGACTCTAAGAGTGTGGTATTCAATGTAGGGTCAATATAAGCTCTAAAAGTATGGCATGACAATATAAGATCATAAGTAGCCAATAGTGAATGAGAAAGCATTTAACCATCATAATATGGTTTATAAATAAGCATATGCATGATAAGATATATGGATTAAAATGTGAATCCAAAGAAAAACATCATAGTAAGCACACATATATATAATAAGTATAGCAAATAACTAAGTGACATGTCAATTGAAAGTGGTAAGACTAGAATTGAAAGAATCTTAGGTGCATAAATAATTTATATGAGTAAATGGTGAAAGCAATAAAATCAAGTGAGGAAATAACATAAAGATAAAGTATAAGTTTTAAAACCTTTTTAGCTCAAATGACCTTGCTCCATGGATTGAGATAAAGTGAAGTGCACCCAATACTCCACTTGATTTTCTCTTTTGATGTTGTTGTCAGGGGGAATGTGATCATTCAAACCAACAACATAATTTTGAGATGAGGATTGGTATATGGAAATGATTGCATAAGGATATGATGAAGGTGGATTGAAAATAGGACAACATGTAGTTATGATGATAGAAGATGATAAAAATGAGAGCAAATGCCTTCATTTATGGATTCTTCATGGTGGAAATGGAGGGTCAAGATGTCATGTCTAATGCATAGCTAGGAATGAATGAAAGTGAGGTCATGGATAGAAGGCTTGGCCTTGTGACAAGTGTCACTAGAGGAATGAAAGTGTAAGAGTTGGGTGTGCTCACACATGGGCAAGCTCGTAAAAGGGATAAGTGAGGGAAGTATGGTAGTTACTTTATGGCATGTATAAGAGGTAGGGTGGCTTCACATGTGTGAGAGATATGTTTACACATTTGTGATAAAGGGGTAGGATAAGTAGGTTATGACACTTGTCACATGATGGCAAGTTTAGATCTTGATCCATGTAGATGGATTCAATGGTTAGGATTGAATGGAAAAGGATTAAGTGTGAGGTAGAATGTGGTCATTCAAACCAACAACATAATTTCAAGATGAGGATTGGTATATGGAAATGATTGCATAAGGATATGATGAAGGTGGATTGAAAATAGGAAAACATGCAGTTATGATGATAGAAGATGATAAAAATGAGAGCAAATGCCTTCATTTATAGATTCTTCGTGGTGGAAATGGAGGGTCAAGATGGCATATCTAATGCATGGCTAGGAATGAATGAAAGTGAGGTCATGGATAGAAGGCTTAGCCTTGTGACAAGTGTCACTAGAGGAATGACAGTGCAAGAGTTGGGTGTGAGCACACATGGGGAAGCTCATAAAAGGGACAAGTGAGGGAAGTATGGTGGTTACTTTATGACATGTATAAGAGGTAGGGTGGCTTCACATGTGTGAGAGATATGTTCACACATGTGTGATAAAGGGGTAGGATAGGTAGGTTAGGACACTTGTCACATGATGGCAAGTTTAGATCTTGATCCATGTAGATGAATTCAATGGTTAGGATTGAGTGTGAGGTGGAAAAAAATATTAGGAAAATGGTAATGAAGGTTAATCAGCCTAAACTAATTAATCAAGTAGGTATTAATTAGTTGATTTAGTTGGAAGACTTTGGGATAAGCTCAAACTTAATCAAATAGATATTTAATTATGAGTGAAGGATACTGAAGAACTAATTAAATAAATAACTATTATATATTTAATTAATGGCTAGAATGGGGTAAAGTCAAGCATGGTTGACTATGAATAAATTTAGGCATCTATAGGAACATGGATGGTCTTTATTTAAGGGATGGTTATCTTCATGTGACTGGAGTGGTTGACATATTGGTTATCCATGGAGGACTCTTAGAGTCTTTGGTTGAGGTGTTAGTTTATGATTTTTATTTTGATAGGTGATCCTTGGTTGAGAACATGGTTTGGTGTTATGCCATTGTGGACACTTGATTAATTGTTAGAGTATTGGTATGATACATGTTCTCTTGGGAGTAGGATATGTTCATTAAAGAATATGATATTCTTTTGAGGAGATATTAGATCAAGAGGTCATGATGTTTTTCTAATTTTGTGGTTGGAGCTTTGATGGTGATTTGGATAGCTCTCTTGGTATTGAGTATATTTGTCATGTGGTTCAAAGATTCATGAGATTGTGATTATTCATTTGGAGCTTAGCATAGATTGATCAATTATAGGTGCTCATGTTTAATTAGCCTCGGGTGAGGCTAAAGTTCTCCTGAGTAGATACATTTGCTTAGATGATTGATCTTTGGATGTTTCAATATGAAGTTTGAGGAGTCATTGCCTAAATATGGATGTGAGTTCATGATGTACCTATAGAGGAGATTATTCTTGGAGAGAGTCATTGTGGTTTGGTGTATCCTAGAGTTGCAATATCATTCCCCACTATTGGTCTATTCAAGTGATAATAATTTCATAGGTATTTACCATCTTGTTTTTAGATGCATTATGTTTTATGCTTTTTCTTCTCGTGGATATAGATCCTTAATTGTGTTTTCTAGTTATATAGGGTAGGTTTGAGGAGTATTTGACATTTTAATCTCCTTGTACATATGAGTTTGATTTGTGATCTTACTTAAGAGGATTTTAAGATATTTTATTCGGCTTATTCTTATTTTTTGGATTGGATTTGAGTTTGATCTTCCTTGGTTAGAGATTCATACATCCATAGTAGTTATATGAGATACATATATTTTGTTTGATCTATGAGATTGAATGGTTAGGTGTTGTTAAAGCTTTTTAGTTCGGGTTGTAAAGGAGGTCTAACTTGACACACCTTAGCACTTTGATGTGTTGGTAGGACATATTATGTGAAATGATTTACAAATTTTCTCTCTTTGTTTTATGGTTAATTCATGGAGATTCATGTTCACATGAATTGGTGTGGTGGAATTAGAAGAGTTATAGTGACTTGTTGTGAAAGAGTATGTAGTAATTTTTTGTTGCATGTGTAGATCATTGTGATTTTTTTATTGCTACGTGGTTTGATTACGAGGTACACCTTAGTTTGATTATTTATTGGTAGAATTGGTATGCCTTGATCTATTTTAAGATTTGACATTACCCATGTAGTTGGAGTTCCTAGATGTGTATGTTCTTCATTGACAGGTTTTATTCATGGAGTTTGTCATAGTAGTTTATGGGTTGGATATGTTGTTGGCATGAGTCATACTGACAGGTATGGATGATTGGAAGTATTAGCGCTTGTTGTGGTTGTTATTTCTAGTTATGTGGGTTTTTTAATTTGGTCAAAACTTGGAGCCTTTATAATTACTAAGATTTGATACTTGTGTTCTTTGGATTGGGGCATCTTTACTTTGGCTTGTTCATTTTCTTCCATAGGTGGAATTTTGGGGGATCATAGGAGTGTTTTCTTGCAATGGTGGCCACATTGGATGTTATTAAAAGTATCTTAATGGATCATAATAGCATGTTAAAGATTCATGGTGTGTCATGGACATCAAGGCTACGATGAGTTATTTCATTTATTGAACCTTATGAATTGTATACAATGAGTGGGAGAATGTTAGGAAAAAGGTGGTGTACACCTTACAAAATAATTGTTTTAATAATATAAAATATTTATTTGTGATTCATATTTACAAGACATGTTTAGCCACATTAAATTTGTATTTGGGTCCACCTGTAAAGTTGTATATAATATTGTTTATACATTTTATGTGTGTGTTGCTCATTGAGAAAATCTAGTACCAAAAATTAAATGGTGGGTTGAATGGTTTTGTGCAATCATAGTTTTGAGGCACATGGTTTTACCTCGTTATTTGGTTGTTTTGTGTGAACTTGAATCTATAAAAATCAAGTAGCATACGTTTAGTGGTTGGAATTGACTAGTTCAAGGTTGGCTATCCATTATATTGATCTCTCTAAGTGCATATGTGAAGCATCAAATAGGATGTGGGGTTACATGCTTAGACACATGGATGACGTATTGGAGGAGCTTGATGTTTTAAAATTATTCATGGAGACTCTATAAGTGTATTTTAATGTTTCATTGATAAATAATAAATTGAGTGTGGATGCTTTTAGATGTTGGGTTTTTTCCTCTTGGAGATTTTCCTATGGTATATATTGTATAATATCTTGGTCTATCTTCAATCTTTGCATAATAGTTATTTTGTAAGATTTCATGCATGTTTTTCTCTCATAGGGTTATGTAGGAAATGGTTTGATCAACTTGATAATTTCCTAACACTTGGAAGTATAAATTTTGGTAATGGATCACCTTTACCATCGAAATTTATGAAACAAACTAACACAAATTTTCTTATTGTTGGATAAGTCAAATTTTCATGTAGGAAAGGAATATGCAATTTTGATTTGATAAGATCTTACTATTTTAAGGATTTATTTATAATCACAGACATACTTTTTTAGATAAGCCATTTGAATAATGAGGCAGTTAGCATAAAATGAAACACTATTCTTGACACATACTATATTCATATGTATATGCATATCACATATTGTAGCAAGATATATACCATCAATTATTGGCATATTATCCTTGTTTCATTCTTTTTCCTTATGCATGTTTAGTTCATATCTTTATTCAATAGCAAGTGTAGAAGAATGTGCTCCAAAATAACTCAAATTTATATCTAGTGAAAGGTAAAAGCATTTACATGTGTTTCACTCTCAAAAATTTGTAAACCATCATGGTGCACAGAGAGATCCATGGTGTTATGACTTGATCCTATAATGTTAATTTTTGTCCGAGTCCCTTTCCTTTTTGTGTGTCATAGATATATTTTACCCCTTATTGATAATCAATCTAAGATATCCTAACTGGGTCTCCTAAGTTTTAAGGAATGCCTTGAAAAATCTAAGTTTAGGTTATTTCAGGTGTTTTCTTTAATGTTTTATCTATTTGTTGAAGTTGCGGTCTTTGAAAGTTTCCCTTGGAATTATTCATTTTCCCTCAACTCTGATATCCTGGTCCTTCACCTAAAAAAGTTTCTAATTCCTTCAGACTGGATGGTCAAACTTTCCCATCCCCCAGTACCATTTCTATCCAAACCTTGTCATCCTAATCCTCTACTAGTTAAAGAATTGCCTAAGTGCTTTGGATTTTTGGACTTGAAACTATAAGGGTACTCTTGCTTCCTTCAAAAACATCATTTCAATGATGCTCCAAAATAATGTTCATGTTTTCTTCAAAAGCATCCTTTCAATGATGCTTTAGAAGATTATTTGTGTTTCCATTGGAAGCATCCTTTCAATATTGATGCTCCAAAACAATGTTCATTTTTTTTACAATTGTCTTATTAATGATGCTCAATGATGTTCTAAAATAATGTGTGTGCTTCCTTTGAAAGCATCCTTTGTTGATGCTTCAAAAGAATGTTCATGTTTTTACTCCAAAAGCATCCTTTGAATGATGCCTTGGAAAAAAAATTATATCTCTCCCAAAAAAATACTTTCAATAATGTTTTAGGAGGTTTTCCTTGTTCCCTTCAAAAGCATCCTTTCAACGATGCTCCAAAAGAATGTTGGTGTTTCCTCCGAAAGAATCCTTTCAATGATGCTTTGAAGATCATTTGTTTCCCTTCGAAAGAACCCTTTCAATGATGCCTCAAAAAATTCATTTGCATTTTCTTCAAAGCATGATAATCACAAAGTCAACAATAAAAAATGAGTTTATGTCTTTGACAACTTTGAAATAAAACATGTCAGAGCCTCCAAGCAAAATATGGAATAAGAACTTTGAAATTCTAGTCACTACTAATAAATACACAATCTATTTGCATTAATGACATAGAATATAAGAAATAAATATCAAAGCATCAAATCCTCACCACAAAAAATCATAAAGAGGTAATAAGTATGTAAATTAATTATTATTTAATAAAATAATTATTATTATATGATTATTTAATTTGCATGATTTCCTAGCTCATAATAAATATCCATGGGTAAGACTACATCACCTTCCCCTAACTAGTGTACATGAAATATGATGCAATGAAAACCCACATGACTTAACATTATAACACCAAATAATGTCATTCACTTGTCTCATTCTTTGCTAAAAGCAAAACCCTTATTCAAGCTCCCTCTACCATCACTACCTGCATTCAAAATTCACAAAACTACATTGAATACTTTCTCCCCATGACATCTTTCCAACAAAAGAAAGGATGGGTGTAAAAATAAAGGCAAAGATGGATTCTTCAAAAAAATTACAAGACCGAGCTTCAATAGACAATTTTTGAGCAGAAATGTGGTTGGACTATTTATAGAAATTTGATGGATATCATCTACAACTTTTAGGAGAATTCATCCAAAATTACTCCAAATTCCAACACAGTCTTGGAGAGAAAATTTAAGGTTAGTTTAAAACTTATTACTCAAGTTTCTACAATTTATCTAGAAGGAATTGATCTTCATAGTAAAAAACAGCTAACTTATCAAGAGATATTAGTTAATTTTACAAAGGGGGAAACCTTCCTCGGTTGGTAATTGGGAAGAAAGGAGAAAAGAAGGGCATCAATATGGATATAATCCCTACCCCCTAAAAGTTTTTCATAGTTTAAATAATGAATTATTTCACCTATGAAGGTCAAGTCAATGTAATTGTAGGTCTAGTATTTAGAATGCTAATCCACCCATGCCATGGCTCAAAAAATACAACCCTAAGAGTCAAGTTTCCCTTGTTATATGTAAAAAAGGAATTGGGCCTTTAAGACATCATTACCTCATCATGCTATGGGATTTATACAAATCTTTGAGAAATAAAACAAAATTTGGAAATAGGAGGAACTTCCAGAGCCACTCTTGTAGTGACTCTTTACGACTCAAGTTAGTAGACTAAAAGTTCAAAATTATCCAAGAAGATGAGAAGGCTTTGAAACCATAACTCAATCATCCATAGATGAACAAACACAAAAACAAACCACCTAATAAAACCTTAATTTTTAAGAGAGAATATTGTGAACGGGCGAAAATACGTGTTAGAAAATGAGCAACAAACAAAAGAGTGCAAACAACAAATATAAACACCCTACACCTCAAGATTGGGCAAATAATTAACTTAACAAAACAAAATGGAACCTTTTACCTTGTTGAGTTGTCATTTGGTTGGTCCTTCGATCTTTGATGTAGTGTATGCTCCTTTGATGGCAAAAGATGCAAGTGTGGGATGCAAGATGGATGGAAAATGAATGATAATGGATGCAAATGCAAGTATTTGGCTAAGTATGGCTCAAAAGAAACATTTGCAAGAGTTTGGCTAGCACAATGATCTCCTTTCAAAATGAGAGAAAAAATGGGGTATTTATAGAGAATTTTTAATTCTCTAGAGAAATGGATGGTTGAGATTAAACCAACAATACTAGGATGTAGAGCTATGGTGAGTTGAGAACTCACAAGCCCTCACATCTTGACATGTGGCATGTGAAGTGGCCTGAAAAGGATGATGTGCAAATGAGTTGGAAGGAGAGTACATGACGTGGAGGTACTACATAGTACCTTGGGATTTGGACAAGATCTCCTCACAAATAAGGTCCTTGTCCCCATGTGGGTGAGAGGACATGTGAAGAATTAAAAATTCCTCAAATATCCACATGGGAATGAGAGAAAAAATTAAAAATTCTTTGAAATGCATTGGGGGATTAAATGTGAATTAAAAATTCACATGGGGAAATGGGTGCCTTCTCCAAAAGGAGAAAGCATTTAATAGGGTTGAATTATGACACATTCCCTAAATGACATGGAGATTAGGTTGAACTAATTAAGTGATTAAGGTTGTGCAAGTATCTGATTAGACAAATTAATGACATATTAGAGGCAAGTGGGAGATTAGGAAGAGTTCACATGTGGCTTGATGTGACAAGTCAAAGATCACATGGGGAAGAGAAAAAAGAATTTAATATTCCTTGGAAAGATAAAAGGAATTAAAAATTCCTTGAGAGGTTGATTAGGCTATTTAATGAAGGATTACAGGAGGGTTAGGTGGATAAGAGAGATTAGAGGCCAACTTGCAAAAGTTGGAGGATGTGACACATCCCTAATGATGAGATTAGAAGATGGATTATGATTAGATAAAAATGATGGAGGATGTGACATGAGGAATTAAATAAATGCCATATTTATTTAATTCAAAGGGGAAGGTATTTAATTATTTAACTAGATACTTTAAGGATTAGAAGAAATTTAGAGGTATTAATTAAATAATAGTGATATTGCTTAATTAATGCGGATAAGGGGATGCTTAGACGAAAGGGGATAAATTTGGATAAATTAAGTGTCTAGATTTAGGTGTCTACAAATATAAATAATTCCCCATATGATGAGGAAGAAATTGGCTGGCCGAGAGAAAAAGAAACTAGGGTTAAGAAATAATCAAGCAACCCTCCTTCCTTTTCAAGGGGAAAGTACTAGAAGTCTAAAATAACCCCTGACCTTAGGAAATGCATAGAGCAAGGAATCCCTAATGAACAAACCCTAGGAGATACACTATAGTACCTTTGGAGGAACATGATTCCCCAATTAACAAGATACCAATACGAGAGGGTAGCCTAGCTTTTTGGGATAGAATAATGTCTTAGAGTGAAATGGAACTTGAAAATACTCTATAGAGGAACCCAACTAAAGTAAAAAAATCCTACGATAACTTTGTTCGAGGAAGAAGAGAGAGTTCTAAAAGAAATTCTTGATATGTACTTCAATTATCCAAGGTGTAGATAGTTTATGAGCAAAGGTAGGAAATTGAAGAATTAAAAATTATGCTAATAGAAAAGGATAGGGAAATTCTACGTATAGAAGAACTGGAGCATCCATAAGAAATATCCAATGCACATCCTAAAAAGGAGAGAGTTCAAACAATTTTTCTGAAAAATGAAAATGAAAAAATAGGAAGAAGTTGCAAACCTACAAGAAGATGTAAGTACCTAGAGGAAGCAAAAATTAAAGCCTAAAAGGTAGAATAATTGTTACTCACATATACACAACCCTCCAAAATATATAATATGTTCCTAAATGAACAACTCTTAATATGGAAAATTTTAATAATCTCTTGCAATCTTCTCCATGATCTCGATGATAAGGAATTTTTGGAAGCATTTAAAATTGTAACTCTAGAGTGAAAAATTGATGTGTCAATTTTTTTCACAATTTATTGGTTGTGTAGTATACTAAATTCTTCATTAATGTTTTTTTGGGTGAAGTTCAAGTAAGATCATTCATTTCTACAATGCAAAATCAAATAGCCTATTAATAGAAGATAAAAGTATACCATAAGGCAGAAGAGACTGTTGGACTTCTAATGAGACATCATTGTCATAAACCACAAGCCTTCCAACAATACTTTGAGAAGATATTACAATACCCTGCCATGGTTGAGAAATACACTAATAACTTGAAATTATGTTATGAATCCCTTTTATATGTCATTATTGATCTTCCAAAAGTGGTATAGG